>VXBA01001226.1:108422-143205 GCA_013399895.1 Serilophus lunatus
TATATATATACCTATAGTGTTCATAGCATTTTTAGGTTGAAATTCAAATTTCTGTTTAGCTCTTGCTCTCAATCCATTTGGATTGTTTGGTGGTTCTTCTGTAGAACAGAAAGGTAGGTAAATTGGAAAGTAGTGATCTGTTCTTACTTCCTTGTTCAGGTGCATGTGTGGGCAAGTTCGTTGTGGGAATTTGAGAGAGCAATTGTTTCTAGATCTGTGGGTATTTTCCCCCTTTTATTTCTTTCTAGTCAGACATTTCATTTAACTGCTGACTGAACAACAGTCATAAAACAACTGAATTGTACGCCGAGGCATTAACTCCACCCTGGTGCACGCAGTGGCAGTTTAAGGTTATACAAAGGTTAGTGCTGTAAATTCAGGATGAACCTAGTAATGAGAATACTCATGCACAAGGAAAAATATGCACACCCATACATGTCTATGTAAATTCATATATAGCCAAAGTGCATCTAAAAGATTCCATTTAGTCTTACTGGAGTCAGTCCAGGGAAGGGCCGCAGAGGTGATGAGAGGGCTGGAGCATGTCTTCTGTGAGGACAAGAGAGTTGAGTCTTTCAGCCTGGAAAAGGCTCTGGGGAGACCTTATAGCACCATCCAATACTTAAAGGGGCCCCACAAGAAAGCCGAAGCAGGACTTTTTATCAGTGAGTATAGTGATACAGCAAGGGAACAGCTTTACAATGAAAGAGGACAGATTTAGATTAGGTATTACAAGAAATTCTTTACTCTGGGTATGGTGAGGCACTAGAACACATTGCCCAGAGAAATTCTTGATGCACCATCCCCGGCAGTGTCCAAGTCCACATTGGCTGGGGCTTTGAGCAGCCTGTTATGGTGGAAGGTGTCTCTGCCCACAGCAGGGTGGTTTTAACCAGATGATCTTTAATGACCCTTTCAAAGGAAATAATTTTATGATCTCGGTGTACTGGGATGAGATGCAGAAAGTGCCACATTGACTGTTTCACTCTGGACAATATTAATATTGCAGTATCCTAATGTTCAGGTTAGCAATGTCAGTAAGACTCATCTGTGGCTTTTCCTATTCTCTAAATCAAAGGTAATAATCCATATATGTAGACAACAGTGGATATTCAGATGTTGCTTGGCTTCGTGTTGCTTCTGTATTTGTGTCTAGAAGCCATGTACTTGTGTTGCAGCATTGTTCCTGGAGGACCAGCATTACTCAAGGACAGCAGACCCACAGTTTAAACTGAGTAAGGTGAGACTTGCCACAGGTAAGAGCTAAGACTCCAGAAGGAAGGCAGTGAAGCAAATGTCCCTTGCATAAGTGACTGTTCAAGGAACTCTGTGAAAAATTGTCCTTTCCTTGAAGAAGGATCAGGCCAGAATATACAAAAAAAGCATTTTTAGACATTCGATCTAGACCCTTTCTCCTTCAGTCTTCTGAGAAAAAACAGCTCCATCGTAAAACGTGTTCTGCTCCCCTGAGCGTGTTTTCCAATGCAAGCTCTTCTGGAATCCTGCTTTGCATTGCCTTTCTGCTGTGAGGTTTTATAAAACCACTAGTGAAGTTATGCCTGAATGTATTTTTGTCCAATTTGCCTCTGTTTCCATGTGCTAATGCACTTTTTGCTACAATAGCTCTCGTGTATTATTATGCATGTATATCATGCATTTTATTTTGCAATCTTGCATGGTTATTGAGGTGAGATCAATTGGCCTAATTGTAAATCAGGGCTTCCCCCAAAGGAAGAAGGATTTGCAAGTTGTGTTCATGCAGAAGCTAACACCTTCTTTGTGCCTTTTTGAGGAGTCAGTTGGCAAGACCCAAGCCTGGCATGGGTTTGGGGCTCTGTCCGATGAGTGGGCTCAGCAGCCAGGCTGTCCTGCAGTCTTAGGTTTTTCTGTACATCCTGAGTTCCTTCCAGGCTCTTCAGGGAAGTGATTATGCACTCAGCAGATGGACTGCCTTTTCCTTCAGCTCTTTTAAAGTAAAAAACAAGAATTTGTCTCAAATTTTGTAATGCTTTATCTTCAGTGCTATGCTTTTTTGAGAAGCAGTGTTTGTCATACTTTTAGTGTGGCATTCAGGTCATGGATATGAGGAAGGAGCAGAGGCAGAGAGCACAAACTGAAATACAGGTACATTTGTCTGAACATTAGAACATTGCATTGTGAGGGTGGCTGAGCACTGGCACAGTTTGCCCAGACATGTGATACGGGCTCCCATCTGTGCAGAAGAGCTATCTGGATATGGTCCTGGGAAGGTGGCTCCAGGTGGCTCTGCTTAAGCTGGGCATTGGACCAAATGACCTCCAGAGGTCCCTTCCAGCTCAGTCTGATTCTGTGGCCTCTGACACAAGGACTGTAGACACTTCTCTGGTCCTTTTGAGTAGTTAAGTGAAAAACGGCTGATGATTAGCATTTCTGTTTGATATACTTGACTGTGATTAGGCTCAGACAGGCTTCTCCTTTGTGAGTTCTTAGATTAATGAACTTGTGAGTTATTTATCTCTGAGCTAGAGAGATGAGGCTGGAAATGAACAGACTATTGTGATCTCTGGAGCCTTTTGCAAATTAGGACAATTTGTTAACTTTGTAGAGGTAGCTTAGACATTTAAACTCGAGGCCCTAACTCTTGTTGCTTAGTGATGCTTACTTGTTCTAGAGCTAAATTCAAAAGGGGAGGCCTCAACACATTTGATACCTGTTCTACAGTGTTGCTGAAATTGGTCATCCAGTTGTCAGCTTATTTGCTGAGCAACTTTTTCTGCTTTCTGAAGCTCTTGATTAAATAATTTAGCACAGCTGTGGCAAATGCAAGTTACAGAACAGACTCTGTTCCGTAGCAATGGCACTACCTGTACCTTTCATTGCTAATAATGCAATGAAATCTTAGCTTTAGGTTCACCACTGATATTGGTGGCTCAGAAATGATCACACAGAGATTTATTACATTGTTGTTGTTCTGAGAGAAAAGCTGTCTTCCACCAAGTTGAAAGATAGCATGGTGACAAACAAGCCAAATAAATGAGGTACATGAAATTGCAAGATGGAGTTTGTGGTTTCTGTTTTGTGTGGAACTAACAGCAGCCTGAAAAACATGTGCTGCCACAGCAGTCTGCTTGTCAGGTGCTTACGTTTCATTTGCAGCAGATATTTCTAGAGGAAGCTTGAATGGGAACCCTGATTTTATTAACACAGTTGTTGTTTTCTGGAGATTATTTGCTTGCAGATTTCTTGTTTTTTCTGGTTGTAAAGCGAGATTGGTTGATTTGTGCTTCAAACATGCAATTGAAAATTCTTCTAACAAATTAGACCTGTGGTGCTCAGGGGCAGAGATCTGTGGGAGGCAAATACCTTGTTTTCTCTTTTCCTCTTCAAATGGACCATGAGAGGCTGACAGCAGACCTAGCAATGGGCAGTGCTGTAATTAGCCATAGTCTTGCATACTCATTCCCTCCCCAGGGCCCACAGTGGCAACAGCATGGACTATGGAGGAGCAAGGGATATGTGGAGTGCGCAAGCTTTGTGGCTCAGGAGTAGGAACAAGGGGTTTAAATGTGTGGGCCAATTAATGTAACATAACACCCTGTACCTCCGGAAATCTATACCAGCAAGCTTTGTAAAGAGGACCTGAAATACTTGGCTAGATGTTTTTGGATGATCCACATGATGATCATGGCTGTGTGTGGTCATGTTGGTGGCTTCCAGGCAGCCTTTGAGATTCTGCTGGAGGTGGTTTCCTGATCCCAGCAGTAAGACCGGCTGGAGATTTTGTTCCTGCAAGTTAATCACCAACTGTAAACAGAGTGGGACAGCAATGCAGTTCCGGAGCAGCCAATTCCTTTATTTTCTGTAATTTCTTCAGTGCTGAGTCTGTGTTTAGCTTGTGGTTGGATTTCTTGACGTTGATAGGTGTCAGATGAATAAAGATTGCATTTTTGTTTATAGGATTGCAGTTAACTTTGGGTGTCATATCCTGCTGGTCCTGTCCCCTTCACTATGGAGTTCTGTAGTGTGTGAGTCTATGAAAATGGAATTAGATGGCGCCGTCTGGCACAACTTTGTCTTGGAATGTTATAAAACTTTGAGTAAAGCCACTTGAATAGTTTGTTGAAAGTGCCCGTTCAGAGCCTCTGGCACAGATGAATTCCTCTACACAAACTCTAGGAGAAGTTCTGTTTCTGTTCTGATAAATTGGTGTTAACTGCCCAGGGAAAAGGGAGCAGTGACAGTGTAATTGGAGATTAACTGAGGCTACAAAGAGCTTCAGGAGCCGGCTGCTCAAAGAAGGATCACTTTCATTATGAATGTATTTATAAACGCCTTTTGCTTAACATCCTTTTCAACTTCTTTCTTTCACTTGCTTAATCTCCATGCAAAGACATATTTGGCAGTTCCAGCCCCAAATGTTCATGGTAAAGAGGGTGAAGAGCAAATGCAAACAGATGGCGACAGAATTACATGCACAGAAACCTGTTGCACAACTAATCTTCAGTCAGCAGTTTCACCTGCCTGCTCAGAAGAGTCTGTCTATATAAACTGCAAAATATTTTCATGGTCTAAAGAGTGTGTGGAGATTAAGTGTTCAAATTCTACAGCTTCGAAGAAGGATGAGGCTAGAATGCACTTGCACTATGTGTCTTGTTATTGTTATCAACTTGTTTGAAAAACCTGGGGTATAATCCAGGCAACAGTATCAAAGGCAGCAGGTACATTGTCCTTAAGCTTTTTTTGATGCAGAGAAAATGTCACCTTTGCCAGCACTTGGCAGTCTGCCATTTTAACTCAAATACAATTTGAAGGGTAATGCTCTAGGCATTTCAGACTCCAGTTTACCTGATTATGGTTACTGTTGCTTTTTCTGTTGTCTGCATTCCCTGCAGCACAGTGTCTCTGATTCTTAATGTAATTAGCTAAGTCTGTGTGCTTTTAGCACATGAGGGAAGTATAGTTAGTATAACCACGTAGAGTTTAAATGCAGGAAGAGCAAAGTGTCTGAAACTGCATGGAAGTCAGTGTATGCTTGTTTGCATATTTGTGTAGAGTCCCTGGTTCTTGACTGATGTGGCCACATAGTTCATTTAATGAACTAGTCAATATGAGCTGACTGCTGTGTATATAGAGATGTAATTAATGGAATGCTTTTAAAAACATGTGTCTCTGCTGAGATAAAATACATGCTTTTTTATAGCTTCTATTTGCATTGTTGAATTACTGTAGTGATTAACTTCTGCAAAAACAATTTGTGTCTTACAGCTTGCCTTGAAGGGATCTAACTATGCTGGTCTGCTGGAACGGCATCGAATTCATACAAAAAACGTGGAGCATGTTGTAGACAGTTTACGGTAAGATGTGGGTGCTGAGAATTTCAGACACCGTGAAAATATTCACAGATTGTGTGAAACAACAAAAGAAAGCTTTGTCTTACGAGCTCTAATGCAATAGAAATACTGAAAGGAGTGCAGATGAGCAGACATTCCTGAAACAATTGTGATGTGAACTAGGCTCAGCTCAGTTAACTAACATGCTCAATTATCGTCTTATAAACAAGTGAGAAAGTTGTGAAGGATTTGTGCGTCACAGGTTTATGAGCCGAAATGACTGTAGTGGCTCCTTAGTTACATGTCAGCTTTTCAGAAGCATTAGGATCAATACAGGGCACAATTCAGGCTTTTTTCTGAACTTTGTAGGAACGAGAGGATCGAAGTTCGTCTCGTTAAGCGTCGAGAATATAACGAAGAGACAGTCCGGTGGGCAGATGCTGTTATATCTGCAGGAGGTACGGCTCTGTGGAAGGGAAGTATTTGTTTCAGTATGTTTGCATGGAAATGTTTTCCAAAAATACTTTGCAGTCTGTGAAATAATTTGAAAGCAAATCGCCGATCTGACTGTCAGAAAGTACAACCAAATGCAGTGGTTGTGACTGTCGTGTCTGCCTCTGGTATCTAGAATTGTAGCCCTAGGAGGTTTAATTGTCGTGTGTGAAACAGTATAAACTGCGGAATTTACTACAGTTTTCAACTAAAAGGGGCAAAGTGCTTCCTGTCATGTGATTATGCATAGCCCTAAACCCTCCTCTTTTTTCTTGGGATGTGAGGTGTAGACTAATTTACTATCTCTTGGTCCCCTTGCTCAAACTTGCTTTCACACTTAATTCCAGTGACTGGAGTGTCAAGTTGGATGGTACAGGCAAAAGTCTGCAGCTGCTGAGCAGCTTGTGCCACTGATCAGTGTTTTTTAGATGAACTGACAGAGCAACTAACCTGATTGCTTATTTTTAATATCGGATTGCAGCAGTTCTTTCATCGTTAACTTTGGGGGGGGATTGATCTAGTGTGTTGCTGGGCTCTGACATAATGTTCCATCATCTGTGACCATTTGACTTGACCATGGCTTGCTTTCTTCCCACTAGTCCACTTTGCCCTTAGCTGCTGATTACCCTGCAGAGTGGGTAGAAAGGCATATCTGTACGTTCCTGAGGTATTCTAATAGAGTCTTGTAGATTTCAAAGAACTCTGCTGGGCTGGAGACTAAAGTGCCAGTTTGTCTGTGGCAAAATTTGTCATAGTTAAGGCAAGCAGCTTGGAAGTGCTACATCATCTGAGATTTTCACAGTTTAGATATTACTGCAAAGACTGATTCAGGTTGAAGTTGTGTTTCTGTTTAACAGACAGGAAAAAATACCAGTGTCTGAAGAAACCATTACATTTTAGGATTTCCAAGATTTCTGCTTGACCTAAGGCCTTACTCTTTTTCAAGGGTGCCTGTTTGGGGCCAGTTAAGACCTTTAAATTGTGCCTTCCCGGAGGACAACTAGGGTGAAAGTAAAGTCTTTGTTTTTACGTGATTCACGGTAAAATTTGGGTCTGTCTCCTGTGGCTTTGTTTAGAGATACTTTTTAAATTCACTTTCATTAAAGAATTTATCTTACCTGTGGATAAACATACATAAATCTCTTGCAAAGCTTGCTTCTGCCAAATTCAGCTGCCTGGGCATGTATAGCTGTCAGATAGGTTGAACTTTTTTCCTGTCACATTTGCCTCCTGAATTCAGTTGTCACTACTCTGCTTTGAAAGGTGTCAGCAGTTTTGTGGTCCCATTTTATTTTTGTCCAGCTTACCTAATTGGTTGTTGATTCAAAAGCATGTAGTGGTAATGCTGGAGTACTCGTGGGACTGTTTTATTTGGGTACTGGAATGTGAAGTGAAACTAACTTTTGGTTTGCTTTTTCTGTAGGTGATGGTACAATGTTGTTGGCAGCCAGTAAGGTCTTTGATAAATCTAAACCAGTCATTGGAGTAAATACTGATCCCGAGAGGTAAAAGCATATTTGGGAAAAAAATGCTGTATTTAATGTCAAGGACACTGAATCTGTTTTTGAGGCATGCCTGTAGCATTTAGCAGCGTAAATGTCTGGTTTAGTGGGTTGTAAATATCAAGTGAACTTGGTTTTTTTTAGAAAAGTTTCCACAATGAGTTATCCTGTCTCATCTGAGAGGACATTAAGTAGTACTGGATAAGTATGGCTGTGTTAAGCTGCCATGTTTAACTGTGTTGAGCTGTTTTCACACATCATTGTAACCATTTGTATTACTTATCAGGAGATTGAAGCTAGGGATGGCAGTATAGAACCGAGACAGGAGGAGGGACTTCATAAAAGTAGCTGTGTGGTGCCTGAACAGACAAAACCTTCTCTTTGTGAGGAAAGCAGATCCAGTAGAGCCTCAGATGAAGAAGTTTGCTGTTGTTTCTTCATGTCATACCTCAGAGGAACTCGGTCTCCTCATCCAGTTATTGGCACTTAGTTGTCCTGTTATAAACTCCACACAAGTTGCATCCACCTGCCCAAATCAATCTTAGAGCTGGGTGGGAGCAGTGTGTTAGTACTGCCTGGTTTCAAATGAATGGCAAATGGAACTCAAAATTCTTCAAGGCTCTGCCCAGTGGGAAGTCCAGATTCAGACTTCTGCCTTTGATACTAACAAGATAAAGTGGTGGTCAGAAGTTTTGATTTCTTTCATGCCTTACTCCTCTTCCAAAACTTTTCAAGTGCTCTGAATAACTGTTCCGCATCATCAAGCCTGAATAGCAAGGTTAACAACAAGTGCCTTCAAGTTATCAAATGTCACTCATTAAAGGGGAGCAGTGCTTAGTCTTCTTGTTTTGGCACAAGAGTCTTTTGATCTTAGTCATGTTGCTTACCTGTTTCATATCACTAACTTGTATGTAAATGGAGGAAATTTTCTTTCTCACTTGCCAGATTTATTAAGCTTGAATTCTTAGCCTAGAACAGTGACAGGAACTACATTAGGGGAAATATGGGAGAAACAACCTTGTTTTTCAAAGGTACCAACTGTTAACAGATATACTGTCATTTTCACTGTCTTTTTTTGCTGCTAGATCTGAGGGTCACTTGTGCTTGCCTGTGAGATACACGCATTCATTTCCTGAGGCACTACAGAAGCTTTATCGTGGTGAGTTCAGGTAGGATTCGCTGATCTTTGGTTTAAAAATGTACTGGGTTTGGGAAATAATCATGTACACTTCCTAAGGACCAGGTGAAGCTTCGTCAAATCTTAATGCCTCAGACTGTGAATTCTGTGTAGATATTTGTGTAGCATTTTGAAAAATGAATCTGTGGTCAAGAATGAAATTGGAGTGGAAGGGATAAAATTGACTGCCAGTTCCAGCAAAAAGTTTTCTGTTATGACCTGGAATAATTTATTTTTCTTTTCTGATTTGGCAAATTCATAAATGAAGAACTGCATTCTTGTAAAGCATGTATTGGTTTATGTATTTTATGACTCCAAAGCATGTATAATCATAAGAGTGGAAGCTAATGAATCATGAAATGCAGTTAGGAAATGGTCATTGTGTTGCATCTGGGGTTTTGGTGATTGTGGTAGAGTGGCTTAAATTTTTTTGAGAGATCCATGTAAGGCAAAACTTTTCTTCATAGTTGATTTTTCAATACTAGATATTCTTGGAAGAATCTCACTCAGATTAAGAGGAAACGAGCTGAATTTTAAAGAACAGACTGAGGAAGAGACTTTAATTGTTTAAGAGACATTGTCCTATGGTGTAGGAACTTTGCAGAATACTTGAAGTATGACAAGCTATCAAACAGCAGAAGTCAGTCATGTAAAAAGATATAGCAATTGAATTTTGTTTATACTTCTAGCATATTAAATTTGTAGCATGAAGTGTATACTTTTGTCATAGAAAAGTTCTGAAATGAGGTGAATACAATCACCTTATTATTCATAGTTATTCATAAATAACTGAAAAGGTTTCAAAAGGTATTGCTAAATGAAAGGGTACTTTCAAATTGCATATTCTGAGATTTAGAGAACAGAAGCTTTTTACTCTCCATTATTCTAAATTGCTTAAGTAAAACTCATGCTAATGCAGATAACCCCCCTTGATGATCTAGGCAATTAGGTGTTTTATCAGAAACACAATTACATTTTTGTCGCTGACACTCCTGTTTTTGCTCAGTATGGAGCTGAAGCCACACCAGAGTGAAAGAGAAAAAACCTCCCATGTTATTTTTCTGAAATTAATAGGGATTGTGATTCTTAAACTAGAACTTGGGCAGGTGTTTCATTTGATAGTTCATAGATTTATTTGGCCCTAAGGAAACTCTAAAATAGGTTGGTAACCAAATCAGCTTGTGTGGAAGGATTTGTGGTGACTTGAAGTTGTATATGGATGGTGAGATGCCAGAGACTGGAAAAGGGGAATTGTCTTTTCTCCTTATCCTTGAGGTATCAGTGAGCATAACAATCCACGTTAGCACTGACCTTGTTGTCCCATGAAACAACCAACATTATTGATTTATAAAGGACAAACCATATCAGATTACCCTCATTTCTTTTCTTTTTGGTCAGTGATGTAACAGGTTCTCAGAACAGAGGTACAATAGGGGACATGACATGTTCTAGCATGAGCATTGTAAGGACACTAGTATTGTTATACTCACTGCAAGCTGCCTGCCTGACTACCTAAAACCATACTTGGAATTTTATTTTTCTGGATGTCTACAAACAAGATATGTTAAAAATACAACACATACTGCTGTATAAATTCTTGAGAACTTTTTATTCTCAAAATCTTTGCATCAGTCATTCATCCACAAGTTAGAATCACATGCCTAAAAAGAAGAGTTGTTATATATAATTTTTGTAGACTACTTTTGTCCAGTGTCCTCTTATTTTACACATGCAAACCCATTAGGTAGCAGCAAATTAGTAAGTGTATAGTGTTTACAATTTGATCTGAATAACTTTTTAAATTTAGAAATCATAGATGGAGCTATGAAACTTGAAATGTGACTTTGAATATATTTAACTGTTAATTTTAAGTTGTTCTGCTTTGAAAGGGAAGACTTGTGATCCTATCTAATTCTGTAGAGAATATTTCAGCTACTAATACTAAATTTTTTCTCCTCTTTTAGATGGCAGTGGCGGCAAAGAATCCGATTGTATCTTGAAGGAACTGGTATTAACACAACCCCTGTAGATTTACATGAACAGCAGCTGAGCCAAGAGCAACACAGCAGGGCTCACATAAACGAAAGATTCCAGGATCAAAGTAGGTTAAAATCTGGCAAAAATACAATCCTTTTGCTATGATAACTTGAAATAGAAGATAAAGGTTTGTAAGAGTTGAAGTATTTGAAATCTGGGTGCTGCTTTCGAGAGACAGCTCTGTTTAGCTGAAGACCCAGATTGATGTTTTTTTAGAAGAGTATTTTGTTTCCATGTGTTTATTCGGGACTGTACCATTAGAACCAGTTTTCAGTTTGAACAATTAATTTAGAGATGCTCTGAAAGAGCATCAAAATACCTTCTCTTTTTTAAAGTGCTGTCTCTTAGAGTTACTATGACCACTTCAGCATGTCTGTGTGTGTGTACACATGCACTCTTAACTTGCCACTTCACAGCTGAAAAATCTGGTCTTGGACTACCAGCAAGTGAATGAGAAATAAGTTTATCAGAAATAACTGTAAAGTTCCTGTCACTTCTTGACTGGAAAAGTAATTGCCAGGAAAGAAGACTTTATTTTGTCTGTTTGCCTGTAAGTTTTCAAGGAAAGCAATGTCTGAACCTAAATGTCATTGCTGACCTTGGTTCAAATATTTGTTATCTCCAGTGAAGGACAGTTACTGGCTACAGACTAAAAGAATGAAAAATTGAGTGCTTGAAGAAAATAGAGTGTTAGGTCTAGAATACAAACCCAGGCAGCAGAGTATGTCCTCCAATGAGTTGTGAATTTTTTCTGAAAGTTTGAATTCTAAACTTATGATTCAAAATTTTTCAATATCTGCAGGATCTGACATTTCGGGTCCACATCTTTTACCAGTGAGAGCACTCAATGAAGTCTTCATTGGGGAATCTCTTTCATCTAGGTATGTTTAATTGTTTGTTATTACAGCAATTAACTTAATTTCTTTTCATGAGGTTGCAGGGAACAATCCGTGATGGGATTTTACTGTCAGATTTCAATTCCATAATATTTAATATTGATTGTATTATTGCAGATTATGAAGTATATTTTCAGAGCTGTAAGTGCAGTAATGTTATTTTTTTAGTTTTCCACCTCTTGTTTGGATATTTTTCATGTTTCATTTTTCCCTGGCTGTTTTCTTTCCCCTTTATTGAAGACTTAAATACCTGTCCTGAAACTGCCTTCTGTCCTACATCTCTTCTTAAATATCTTTTTGTAAGCTTTTGGCATGACTAAGCAGAAATATCTTTTAGTATGACCAAATACTCCTTTTTCTGCCTTTCTGTCATTAGAGGCAAAGGTATCGACCTGCCTTTGCAGAAGCTTTGTTAGTGGGTGCAAACATGTATTTCCTTGTTTTAGGGAACAACTTTGTATCAAGTCATGGTACTACCTTACCCAGGATACATTTGACTGTCCCTTCTGTCCTAAAGATCAATGCATTTTTGGCAGCCAAACAGTAAGAAGAATATGGGGAATATGACTGAGTCTGTGGTAAAAGAGAGAAAACATGATCCTTGGTCAGGATTTGGCCGAACTTGTACTTGTATTTTGTATCCCTTTTCTCTTTTTGTTTCTCTTAAAGAAACACCCAAACCACAACAAGAACAACAGGAAAACTATTTCAGAGTATAACAACTTCTTGTGGTTGTACAGTGCCAAGGACACTGATTGCTGCTAGTAACAGAATAAACGTTCATGTGTAGTTTATCTTTTGTCTGGACTGCAGCCTCAGACTGGCAGAAGGAATTAGTCTCAGATACAAATCTTGCTTTCTACTAAATCAAACCTAATTTTATAAAGATTCTAAAAAAATTCTAATTTTATCAAGATTTCTTCAACATGCACTGCTAAAGGCACACAAAGCTGTTTTCCAACTCTTTGAGTGTCACAGGTGCATTGTGGTCTTTGGTTCCAGTGTATTTGAGAGCCACCGAGGAGCACAATGTCTATAGGGACTAATCTTTACAAATAGGTGTTGTGTTAATAGGACCTTACACTTGATGACTTAAATAATGATGTCACAGAGATGAATCTTCTGTAAGGTTCAAATACACAGGTGTGCTGTTTATTAAGACTCTTGTAAGCCAGCAAACTGTTTAAAGCTGTTCATGAAGGACTGGGTTTTTAATTACTGAAGTGATGAAGAATCACCTTCAAGCCATGCTATTACTTACATTGAAGTGCCTTACATCTTAGTGTCTCCTGACATAACTTAATGAGATTCAGTAATAGGGTAAGCACAGTTTTTCAGTAGTGCAACATTATACACGGAAGGTAGTTATTTACTGTTTTATTTGTGAGTCCAACAAACCCTGCTCATATACAAGGCTGTTCCAAATGAACCACAGAGATGGTTTTGTGCATAAATCGGTATCAAAAGTGGATGCAGAAAAACTGCCTAAAAGTTCATGTTGCAAATCATGTTAGTCTGTTTCAAAAACTGCCATTAAATAGTGAGCCAGAAGTAGCTGTCAAATTGGAAACAGTGTGCAAAGCCTGTGAAGTTGTCATCCAGATTTGAAACTATAGCCCCTCTAAATTGTTATGTGCCTGATAAGACTGTGTGTTCTGTCTTATTCAGGGAGAACTTTAAGTCCTGCAAACCCAGTTTTAAATTCTCGCTTCATAGGGCCTCCTATTATGAGATATCAGTTGATGATGGTCCTTGGGAAAAACAGAAGAGTTCAGGGCTTAATGTGTGTACTGGAACAGGATCAAAAGCATGGTAAGTACATGTTGCGGCTTTGATATAAAATATAATTTCAGATAAGCTAGATGGACCTGTTTTGCTTACACATTTTTACCATACTGGGACTCTATTGGGCTGTGGGTAAGTTAGTGCATGTCAAATATTCTCACAGTCACCATGGTTCAATGCTGTCTGTGGTGTCTGAGAAGGGCAGAGCATTTGTTACTTGTAGGTATGGGGACAAGCACTGAAAGGGTGTCTCAGAGCTGCAGCACTGAGACAGAAGTTTACCTTAGGTGTAATTTTGGTGGAAGAGGTTGCATGCCACATGTGAAGGTGAATGGTTGGGAGTGGTGAGAGGAAATGATTCTGCTCTGACTTAGTGGTGTGATCTGTGAACTACTCTTGTTGGCTAGAATGAAAATGCCTAGTTGAGGTAGCTCAGTAAACTTACAATAATCTAAGCTCTAAAAAGAATTGAGAAGACATGTACTTGGAAGAAGTGTTAAGTGGTCTCTGGCACACGAACTGTCTATTCTCCTTTCAAGCCTCTTTTCCTTTCATATTTCATTGACGCGGCACAATCTCTTTGCCAAAGTAATCCCCTTAAACAAAGATTGCCATATCTGCACAGAACTGTGCTAGCTCAGTCAGAGGGGGAGATGATTCTAACTTCAGTTTAAACAAGCTGCAGAACTGCATGTAAGTCTAGTCAATTTTGTTTTGGGATGTGAGAGACATGTACAGCGAAAGCCTTGAAATCTATTTCTGCTCATAGTTTTAAGTTGTGCAATAGGCTCTGATTTTAAGTGGCAGGCTAAGATGAACTAAAACAGAACCTTTTAATGAAATTCAAAAATGAATATTCATGCTGTAACCATGGCTACTGGGTTTTACTCTTCATTGTAATTCAGAATTTTGTATTCAGTCAGCATAACTTAGTCCTGGAGCCTGCCAAGAATGAAATTGGCAGACTGCTAGGGAAACTTTCCTAGTGTTCAGTACCTTGGGAAAGTACAGTCTTAATTCAGTGCTGTTCTTACGCATTTCATTTGCTTATACACTCTGTACTGAGCAGTCCCAGAATGAAGGACCAAACTCCAGGATTGCCCCCTCCACTGCTCTAATCAGTATGTGTTGCTGGACTTCTCTAAACTGAAGCCAAGCCTCAGTAGTCATCTTCCTTAGCCTGTGTTCTAGGGAGTCTCCTGGAATTGTAGTCCTTCTTGAACTGAGAGACATTGATGCTTTCTCTAGCTGCCAAAACTTACGTAGAAGGGTGTCTAGTTGAGAGAGAGAAAAATTTCAAACAGAAATTTCAAAAGAACCTGCATCTCAGTTTCTTGCTGTCATCTGACCAGGCTTTTGCAGTTAAGTGTGGAGAAGGAGCCTTGGACAGCCATGCTCAGCAGCTCTGTGATCCAATGGATGTGTAGTGGACTGTCTGTTGCCATGCTGGACTTAAGTTCTGTTGAGACCTGGACAACTGAGATGTTCACAGTACTGCTGCACAATGGCTGTGATTAGCACCTACTCCCTTATGGGCCGGGGCACAGAAGGAAAACTTTTTTGGAGTTTAGACTTAGTTCAGACTGAGGCTTTATACCAACTCGTTCATCCAAAAGTGTTAAATCCAGAAGTGTCTGATCTGACTATTCTTTTTCCATATACACCAGTTCAAGCTCATACCTTAGGATACAAAGAGGCATAGTATTTGTAAAGAAATATTGAGTCCATAAATGAGAACTAACAGAAAGAATTCATTAGTAAAGGGAGGATGGACAGGATAAGAACACACTGAAATCAGCATTTATTGGGGTTTTAAGGTAGGAGGATTATTGGTAAGGAGACTACATCTCTCTTATCATGCTCTGATTCCTGAAGACTTTTTGTGGTGGATTCTTAAGTTTTACAATGCCACTGGCAGATGCCAAAACAAGAGCTTATGTAAAACTTTATTTTGGGGAGAAACTGATGTCAGCTCGCACTTAATAGCACTTTTTTTGGTTTCCAAACGTTTAACATAGTTCTTTATCTGTATGAAAGATTTTGGGTTTTTTTTTTTACTTTATTTTTTCCTGAGTTGTACTGGTCAGCAAACAAGACTCTGCTTCTCTGTCTAGGTCCTATAATATTAACAAAGTTGCACATCAAGCTATTGAAGAGATCCTTAAGATCGGTGAGTGAACAGAGTGGCAATTACTAACTAAGTTTGTGTAAAGATAGACCTACCTAACTGAGGCTCTTTTTCTTGCATCAACAGGAAATAAACATGGAAGTTTGAATATGCCATTGAACACAGAACTAGTACAAAAAGGTCAGTGAAAAAGGCAAGGTTTCTTTAAAGTGTCTTGACTTTGACCAGTTCATTCTGTTTGTACTCTTACTATTCAGCACTGCTTTCAATATTTTAGTGCTTTTTCAATAGTAATAGTCTTTCTTATAAACATTATTTAGGCACATTTGGCAAAAAATGGCTTACTTGATATGAAAAGACTTATTTAGACTTCCATATAGAGAGAGAGATCTTCAGAAGAATTTCAGTTCTCCTAAAATTCAATACACTTAATATTTCATCACCTGAAGAGGGCTGTTTAGTGTTCATAATGCAGTAGAACTGAAAGTAGTCTTCTGTAAAATAATTTTTTTTTTTTTACAGGTGAAGACTATTAAATATCCATTAAGACTCAATATTCCCTCTTGGTAGGGAAGCCACTCTTTCCTGAGAGTAACTAACTATGTCTGGAAAAACTAATGGTTTATTTCTCTGTTTACAGTTACAAATGACTACAATGAGTCTCTGCTGTACAATCCAGAGGAACCAAAGATGTTTTTCAGTGTTCGAGAACCTATTGTAAACAGGGTTTTCTCCAGTAGCCGTCAGCGTGGCTTCTCTTCAAAGTAAGTGTTGGCTGCAGCAATGAAAAGTTGTTTTATTCTGTGTATTTGTCAAAGTATGAGTAATCCAGGACTTTCCCTTGAAGTATTCAACATCCAGTTTGTGTTTTGAGTGGCTTGACTATTGTTCTCCTAACAGCAGGAGGAAAAATGTTTCCTAGTTATGTTATGCCTATTTAATGTTTGATCCATGCACAATCTTGCAGAATAAAAGGGTCTTGCTGTGCCCAGTTTTAAGTGGATGCTATTTCCCTCAGTGTGTGACACAGGCACTGACAACCTGGAGTGAATTCAGGAAAAGGCCACTGAGAGGATGAGGGGGCCAGAACACATGGTGTATAAAGGAGAGACTCAAAGGGTGTTTTGTTTAGCCCGGAGGAGACGGGACTAAGCCAGGGGAATCCAGTTGCTGTCTTCAGCTGCCAAAGGATGATTACAGAGGAGACTGAGTTAAACTCTTTTCAGAACAGCCATGATTTTACAGGATGTAAGATTCTGGTAAAAAAAAGAATCAAACATTTTCACAGTGAGAATAGTTATGTAGTAGAACTGCTTGTCCAGAGATTGTGCTATCACTACCTCTGGACATAACTCAAAACTTGGCTGGGCAAGGCCCTAAGCAACTTAACCTGTCTTTGAAGTAAGGCCTACTTTGAATAGAAGGTTGGACTATATGCCCTTCCAAACTGAATTATTTAGTAAATAATCATTTTGACTTAGGGCATGTGTGCCAGTGGAGGTTTAGACAGAATATTAAGAAAATTTTTGACACAGAAAGGGTCATCAAGCACTGGAACAGGCTGCCCAGGGCAGTGGTGGGATCGCGAGAGTATTTAAAAGACATGTAGACATGGCACTTAGAGCCATAGTTTTAGTGGTGGACTTGGTAGTGATAGACCAACAGTTGGACTCAATGACCTTGCATGTCTTTCCCAATCTGAGTGATTCTGTGATTCTTGTGGAGATTGCCACAATTAAATATAAACATGTACAACTGTTAGTTATATGTGCAGAATAACTGAGCATATAAAGAATAACATATAAACAATTCAAAACAATACAGTATTTCCATATTAATTAATTGTTAATTCAAGCTTTTATACCAAAACAAATGTCTGAAGGAGCTCTGACCCTAAGGGGACCCAAATTCTTCTCCTTTTGAGCCACACCAGTGTTTCAACAACATTGTATGACCTAGTCATAGTGGACATCTCTAGCTACTGGCACTAAATATTATGTTAAGAGATGCCCACTATGTAGGTATGATGTGTTTAAATGTTTAGTGCTGCGTAGTCATTTGGATTTGGGTGTTCTCAAGGGCAAGTAAATCTCATGAGAAGGTAAGAGGAGAGGTTAAAATAGGAGCAAATAACTGCATTTTCTTCCATGGGTTTTACAGGACTAAGTTGTTCATGGAATCTTCAGCAAGGGATATGCTGTAAAAATTACACTGGAGCTAGAAGTATCTGCATAGCTCTGAAGGATATCTGACTATTTTAAATTTTTTTAAATAGAATTTGCTGCCTGTCACAGTTGATCTGTACCTTTTGATACTAGACACCTCCTTATTGCTGTTCTTCATCTTTCTTGACATAGTAGCTGCCCCAAGTGGAGTGGAATTGGAACATGCCTCCATGTTCTCCTGTAGTGTCCAGGCTTGGCTGGACAAACCATTTAAGCGTTAATGCTGTGGCTGTGCTTCTAAGCTTTTCATATTTTTGAAAGATGTGTCTCCCTCAAAATCTAAATCACTGGATAATTGTTGATTTAACCTTGTAAAGAGCTCTTTATTTAATAGTGTTCTCATTTTCTGCATGAAGGGATAAATATAAGTGGTTAATTCTCCTTTTAAAGATAAGTGATGAGGAAGGTGGTTAGTAGCTTTATTCTGTCTTGTCTAGTTCTGAGAGATGCCTTAAATTTTGTAAGCTTAGATTTGAATTCATTAGCATAAAGGTAGCATGGTCAGACTAATATTGACACTAAAATGCTGCTATACCTATTTGTGAAGTTGCCTGGCAAGCATTCTGACAGTCAGCTTTGTGATTGAAATTACTTGACCTTCTCTCTGAGTGATTCATGTAACAAAATAGACTATATTAATGTCCAAATTATTTGAATCTCAAGCATTGCTAATTGAAACTGCATGTTTCACTTAACATGAAGTCAGGAATCATAAAGTAAATTATAAATGAATTGAGAACTTTTCTGTGAAGAGTAAGTAAATTCTGGTTAAACGAGACCATTGGTAGCTTTGTTAAAAAACTGCACCTAAACTGTGGCTTTCAACACCAGGTGTTACATTTTAGGCTGTTCTCAGACTCTTTGCTAAGTCTATACAAAGTTTTAATGACTGGGGTTCTCTAGTGCTTAGTACCATGTTAAATGTTTCTTTAGTATGTGATGAAGCATTTGCTGACCCAAGCAAAGGAATGTCCAAGAGCAGTCTTACTGTTAGAGTGCTTCTGCGAAATACTTGAGTGTTTAAGCTATTTTGTGAAAAGTAACCTCTTGGGTTTTTGCAGAGTCTGTGTCCGTTCACGTTGCTGGGATGCCTGTATGGTTGTAGATGGAGGAACATCTTTTGAGTTCAATGATGGGGCAATAGCTTCAATATTGATTGATACAGAGGATGCACTGTGCACTGTTCTGCTGGAAGAATGAAGGACCCTGATGACTTCTCCTGAAATGTTTATGGATCCGTAGAGGGAAACCATGGGGATATCACAATGCTGCATTATATTGGAAGTTGGCCTTTTCAGATGCAAGAGCATTTGGAGGAAGTTTTTCATTCCTTTGGGTTGGGGAAACATTAGCCTGATATTTAAGCTCTTTTTGCATCTGATGTAAAAGAAATGTATCTGAAGTGTTACCTCTAACTTCAGTGAAAATTGACATTTTAACCTGAGGCAAACATGAAATAATAGCTTTTTAAACACAGGTAGTTGGGCTCAATTATTAAGTCGGTAGCGTTAAATATTCAGATGTACAGTTTTTTAGTAGCAGTCTGGGACTGATGAAACTAAATACCTTCATACATACATTTTTGTAGAAAAGTTGACTGTCAATCTAGCAATTTGATGCAAGGATACATAGATTTTGGTAAACCATGATGTTAATGCAGTAGAAATGGAAATACAAACCTTTTGTATGCTTTTCAAAAATTGTACAACTTTGTAGTTTCATACAACTTGTGACAATTCTGTTTTTTGTTCTTCCAGGATTTTTTTCTACTTTGTAGCCTCACGTCAAAAGTAAAACTCTGGTTTACTACATCTTGAATGAGGTAGCTTTTACTTTTTCTGTTTGGCTAGAGAGGAACTTGAAACTCAAGGATTTTCTTGAGCCCTTCAGTGGGAATATACAAATTATAGATATCATGTTGAAGTAAGGTAGACTCCTTCACTGAGTGGATTAACTGGCAAGCAAGTGTATGTAGGTGGCTATCATTAAGGAAGATATTTGGCCTTATTAAGTTGAATGTTTTTGAATTTTAGGTTCTGAATTTCTTATAATTAAAGAAGAACGAGATACCCTGAGTAGTAGGAGTTGGAGCACCAGTTAATATGTATGTCTTCCAGTTTTCCCAGCATGTGTTTTTACCTTCCCCAAAAAGTTTAAATTGCCAATCCTATGCTGAATTCTACTGATTATTTCACTGGCAAAGAATTAATTTTACATGTCTCTGCTCATGTTACATAAACAAGCTGATAATAGAAAAAAAAAGCTCTTTTTATAGAAGAGAAAGTGACTTTTTGAATGATGTTTTGGTGAAACTGTGAACTGTGACTGCCTTTTAAAGTCTGTGCTGATAATTGCATAGATGAGGGGATAGAGTTTGAAAAAACCAATATTCCTATAGCAGGAACTCTTTACATGACTTGAAAAATTATGCTTTGTCCTGCCTACTACAGATTGGCTTGCAAAAATGAGTTTTCTTTAAACTACTTATGAACGAAGAGACTTCTGTAACAGATGTTCTCAGGTCTAATGGAAATGTTCTCCAATGTGGCCAATCAGTATAAATGTAAACTGCTCTTTATAGGTGGAGGAAGTGGGTAAAGGATTTTTTCCTTCTATGACTTAGAATGAATACAAATTTAAAACCTAATTTAGAGGAAATTGATTTGACCAGACCATTCAGTTCTAGAAAAATGTGATACTGATGGAGATTTCTGAATAAGTTACCACTGTGTACATTTTACCTTTTGAGTGTGCTGCAGAGTAAGTTCTTTACACTATCTGGTTATCATGATTGCAGAAATAGAGAAAGAAGTACCAAATAACCTTTCAAGACTTGGTAAATTCAGGAATTATCAGAATAAACCCTCTAATGTCTAAAATAATCTGCAAAACATGTCTAAAGGTAAATATGCAAAAGACCAATCTCAGTGTTGTGTGCACACAAACTAGGATGTTTTAGTTACTCTCAATCCACCTGTAACCAGCTAAAGATTATTTATGTGCCTCTATCTAGTGTACTAGTCACTCTGCTGTTAAATCCCCAAACCCACCGATGCCATTAACACTAACTTATTACTTCCTAGGCCTTTGTCACTTTTAGACTGGATTTGGGTATCATTAAGTATTGAACACTTGCATAGACAAATCTATGGCAGAATTCCTTCCCTTGCTTGTTTAGACGTGTTTGTGCTGTAACGTTTTAAGAGACTGATTAGTCAGCATACTTCTTAAACATGTCTGTCATTCCTTATTATGAATGTCAAGACTAAAATACAGTATTTTCAGGCCCTACAGACCCAGTCTGGTTTGGCTTTGTAGGTTTTCACAAATTCCTAACCTAGCAAAATGGAAGCCTGACCTACTCATGAGTGGCCTCTACTGGTTTTGTCTACAATTTCATTGCACTTCTATTGAAGCAGTTACTGTAAGGTGAATGTTTAAGTTAACTGGGGTGACTCAGAAATCCATAATAAATTTTAAGCAGCTACCTTTTTAATTTGCCTTTTTAATTAAAGAACTGTAGGGCCGTTTTGAAGGATCCTTTATGACAAGGGATTACAGTACAATTTATTTGGTAGACAGTATTCCATGACAGGACTGAATATTGGTTTAACACTGATTTAATCTGCCTGGACTGGCAGTGATCTTTGCATCTCTTCAACCCACTGAGTCAATCCATGGTCTTTTCATTTAGTGCCAGCCCATGTTGTGTTCTGCTAAACTAGACCTGTCACTCTGCTTTTTTGGTTTTGTTTTCTCCAAGTGGCGTTTATACATTATGTAATAAAAATTAAAAGGTTAATTGATAAATGAAGCCGTCCTGTGCCTTATTTCAACTTTCAAAAGTGTTTCATGTGCTCACTTATGTTCAGGTTGTTTTAATGGTTTGTAAGCCTTCCTGCTTTTAGGTTTGATGCAGAGACTGGGCAGTAGCAGCTTTTGGGATGGATTGCTTAGAGCTACACAATAATGTCTTTCTATTGAGAAAAGTGGTGCACCTTATACCAAGGACTGCTATTCTGTGTCTGCTTAAGCTGCCACCATAACCAAGAGATGGGAGACAGTGACGTTCATCCACTTCCAACACTGAACGTTAAATGTTTTCATAATACCCTGTCCTATAAACCACCATTGCTTACCCACATCGATTGCCTGGACAAATTCCTCTCCTTGTAACCCATGACACAATGTTGGTGGCAAATCTCCCATTCATCAGTCATTTTGTACAATATTGCGGTTTCTTAGTCTTTATTGAATGCAAGAGAAGTTGCATGGAGTTACATTGTGCACAGGGAGAAAAACTTAAATTACTCCAGGGAAAAAAGGAAATCTTTGCAGCTCAGCACTATTTTAAGGCATAAACGTAAGGCAGCAGACTGTGAAGCAATAGAATATCCAATATCCTCCAACATCCCATCACTTCTCCAGCTTTCACAATGTATGTTGCCTGTTAATCTCTTTGTAAGGGACACAAACCCATTAGAGACTCAAACATTTTACTTACACTGTTTAAAACAACTTATTAACCAAGAAAAGATGAACATGATGTTTTATTTACTGTACTCTATAGAAAAGTCAAGTTAAATATCAAATTCTAGTCCTCATACAGTCTTTCCACAGTAAGTAATCTGTTCAGCACCACCAGATATTCATTCCAGAATGCTTTTCTTCAAACTGCAATTGGAAAGGTTATACCTATGCGACAGCCCTGCAGTAATGCTGTAGGCTATTCCTAAACATCCATGAAAAATTTCACCTGCTTACGTACTGCATTCAGAGCAACAACACCGGCATACTTTATGCCCTACACAGGGCCCAAGTTTTGCCCTAGAACTTGCCAGCTAAAACACCTTTGGGAACATTCTAGGCTTATGCACAAAGACCCTGATGACAGATGCAGGTGAAAGTTTCATTTCAAGTCATTACCTGTCCCTACCCTTTTATTTGGTTTGGGGGGTTTTTTTGGGTATTTACTGAGCTTTCTGTATGCCTTTTATCAACAGTGGTTAGCGATACAGATACAAGAAGTGCTACTAAGTCAAACTATTATAAAAGGGAAGTTCATGTCTCTTGATAGCACCAAAGCATCTCTTCCTTCTAGCATTCTTACACTGCAGTCAAATGTTTTGGTTTTTTGGTCGTATTTAGAACCATTCGAGCCCTTCTCCTGCAGGATTTTCTGCAGTTTAAAGATTCTTTAGAGGAGGTTTTATCTGAGATCAGGCTCACAGAAACTACAGTGGGGTTCTGTAATTTTTAATCAGAAACCCCAGCACCACAAGATGAAACCAGCGCAGAGAACCAGCATCTGTTCTTCCAGATGCTAATTCTGAATGAGCTTTTGAGACTGTATTTTGCTAACAAGAATACTAAAGATCAAACTTTCATTTGTGGACTGCTAAATAAAACCTTTACTGTAGCTCCTGTATGCTGCTTAACTTGTATGGTATTGAGTTGTCTCTTAGCTGCTTTATCCCCAATCTACTGTTTTCAAGTTTCATTAATTCAGACTCAGTCCTCTGTCATACTCACAGCAGGCAGCTTCTCATCTTACGTTTTGTTCAATTATTAGCCAAATACATTTAGTATCTAATAATTAGAGTGCAGCAAATCCCTTAATAAACTTTAAGATGTCTAGGCCCTCTGCAAGCTTTTCCAGTTGCAGAGCTGGAAGAATTAACCAAAAAGCACCTTTAGAACTCTTTGTGCAATAAAAGCTGCATCAGAACTTGCAACAGCTGCTAGAGGCTGACATAGTTAATTACAGTGATTGTTTCATAGTATTTCTTTCACAGATCCCCTGTATAAAGAAAAAAACAAAAAAATTCTACAATTGCTCACAGATCATCAGATTTCTATGTGCTTTAAGTATAAAAAAATGCTATAAAATACTATGAAACATCATTAAGAACAAGTTAGAATGCTTTTTACAGTAACAGTACTATGATTAAAGGTGCTCCAGCACTTTGTTTCTTAAGGAGCTTCAATGCACAGTGTGTCCATTGCATCTAGTGAATTGTACATGATCATAAGCAACTAGGATTTCTCAGTGACAATCTGCATTTGATTCCCCAAATCTCATGGTTCCTTTTAGTGCCAACAGTTGGCCTTGCAACGGTTGTGAAATGTGAACAATTGATCTTCATGTTAGGCAGTACTTCCTCAAGGAGCTGCTGGGAGCTGTCAGTCACTATCCCAAACACCTGAAGAGTCTTCAATGTTGGAATTTCACCAAGTTCCCTAGAAAAATAAGAAATTAATCATGAAACTAAAACATTTTTTTTTCAGTCTGTACTCAAACTAGATAACCCCATTTCTACTCATTTATTAGAAGATTAATACATATTTTATTGAAACTTGTTCTCTGTACTGATATTTCAGGAAACTGGCTGAATAAATTACTTTTTGCTGATCTCTCACATAGTGAAAATAAACTGGTTCTTCCCCTTTCACTTCCCTGGACTTAAAAATTTAGAACAAATGGAAGAAATTGCCCCAGATGAAGTTCCAGGATATGGCTCAGAGGAGCCATGGATTAGGTACCATCAGTCTCCAATCTGTGACAATCTTTTGGTAAGTATCCAGGCCTGGCTACTTGGTTGCTTTACATTTCCCCAGTCATCATGTGACCTGGGTATCCATAAGCAAGTACTGGACAAAATCAAAAGGCTGAGGCGCATGCTGCTACAGAAAACGCTCTTCATGCCCGTTTTCAGCAGTCCTGTTCCTCTTGCAACCTTTTCTGTTGTTGACCATTACTTGTGGATTGACATTCTTCCTGAAAAGATCAAGATTGAAAGCCTCTATATCAGAAAAAGCAGAAAACCCCCACAAACAAGTAACTCTAAGTGTTTCAGTCACATTAACTGATAAAGGTGCACAGAAAAGCAAATATACAGAGATTAGCTAGTCAGTAGGTACTCTGCCAACTTTTGCAAACCTTGGTGCATAGTCAGAAATCTAGTACTGACATCAGTGCTGGTCACTGCCAGGACTGGAAACTCCAGTTCCAGTAATGAGTATCCCTGGTAGAATGCCACCAAGAGAAGACACATTGCATTCATGGAGCAGTCAGTTTCATGAGTACAGACTGACATCACTGAAAGTTTCTCGGGTACCTTTGGTTCCAGTCTGGATTCTCCAAAGGTACAATGCTCTAGCAATCAGGTTATTTTATCTCAGTTTTGTACCCAATTCCTCATACCAGCTTTTCAAAACAGTACTTGCAATTCCAAACCTAAAATAAAGCAATTTTAAGTTAACTTACCCTCTGTAGGAATAGCAATCTGCAGCTATTTGGAGATTACTTACACTAAAGCTGCAGGGGATATCTGGTAACATCGGCTAAGGCACAGATGTTGTAGGAACAGGAGTTGTCGGAAATACTGGAAGCACTCAGGCTTTAACATTATGCTGTCACTGTACATGAGAACACATTAAATATAAAGGTTTAAGTAAAAAGCAGGAGTCAGTTTGGTATTTCCAAAATTCAGGCCGAGAATTAATGTAGTCTTTTTCTACCACTGAAGCACGTGTTTGCTCAGTATGGAGGAAACCCATCTCCAGTGTGTATGTGTTGCGAGGGCAAGAATTTTGGCTTGCACTGAAGAGCAAGCAAAGCAGAAGTTTCTCTTCACGCAGATACTCTGCAGCAGAACTCATGCCAAGAATAAATTCCAAAATCCTGTAATTACCAGGTCAAAACAAAAATACACCTTTTTTTTTTTCTTGTTAATATAGCCAAATAACAAATTTATCTCAGAGAAGAGATATTCCTCTCTAGGATGCTAGGCTCATAAACTGTAGGCATTTAAATGCTTCCTTCTATTCTACCTATTGATAACCCTCACTTGTTAGTTTAACATATTCTATAAGTGTGTAACATTTATGCTGAGGTAACAAAGAAATCTTCAGATTAGGCCACGCCTGATAGCAATCTTGTGCAGGTTTAGCATAGGTAGTATTTTCTGTTTGTGCAGTGCTACACAATCATGCATCATTGCTAATTCCCTGAGCTGTAAGGATTTAAGGATTAGCTGCACAGGTCTTACCTGAGATCTAAATGGACAAGAAAAGGACATCTTTCCACCAGTGTTTTCACGTCTGAAAAGAGGTCACACAGAGTCAGTCCACCTTTCAGTGACAAGATGAACATGCTTTATACAGCCTAACTCACTTCCAATACATGCTCATTTGTATCTTCTCTGCTGGAACCCCAAAACTAAAGCACAGCTTCTTGTTTAAAGGTATGTGCTTAAGACTAGCAGCATTTACTCTGCCTATCAGGATACCTTACATGGACTTCTTTTAATCCTCAGCAAAACAGATACATTTAGTTCAATGGAGTGTCCAAAAGTCAGTTGCAGCATTAACTTAGCAAGGGAGTAATTCAAGTGATATTTTTGTGAAATCTACCAAGACACAGTAATGCTAAGATGCCTGAAATACCCATACATAATGAAAATTAACAAAAATTTTCCACACATCAAATACCCTTTCAGAGCCTCAAGTTAGGCATCTCCATTTTTATCCAAAGAAAGTTCTTCATGACAGTAAGTTATGCTTTTCCTGATTCAAACTGCACATTCTTGAGACCTTCTTAATGTCTGCAAATAGCATTGTATCACCTATGGCTTAGACATCATGAATAGCCACTGTAATTAGCAAAATGGTAACTAACACGCAAGGCAGTTTTATTTCAGAATTAGTGTGCAAAACCTAAAGAAAACAGTACCTAAATGCTGATGATTAATGTGTGAGTCAAGTCTTATACCTTATAAATTGCACTGAAAGAGAGTAAAGTCACTTGGAGAAAGCTAACATCGTATTGTCTCTAATGATCCAATCAACAGAAGTCAAATTCCTGATGTGGAGGAGATTGTGTTGCATATTTATTGTGGGTTTGGGGCTGAGATAAGATTTCTGTATTTCTCCACAAATGGAAGGCATGTCAGGGTCTGTGTGACATTTAAACAGAAATCAGAGAGGTCACCATCTGTATGTCAGCCAAGGCCCCACTGTCATAACTCACTGAGAAAATTAATTTCTCTTTATCATTAAAGACTTTTCACCATTTATCTGTGATCTTGTTTGGTTTTTTGTACCTTCTCTCCAGATCTAGCCTTATCTGCATTTTCTGTTACCCTCCAACTTCACACAACTTTTAGTCCTAGAACTCTTAGCAAGTAAGTATGTAAATGTTGGTAACTGAGATTATTTGTTTTTCACATTAGCTGGTATTTCTATGTCAGTTTGAAACTCAAGCAGTTACTATGACTTTCTCTTTCTGAAGATGCCTTCAGCAGCACAACAGCAGAAGCCTTAAGAAAGCTCCAGGAAGTATCTGGGAAGGCTGATTCACAGTGGAACACAAAGTCCTGCTTCCAGGACTTGCCTCAGAGGCAAGGGCTACACCTTACAATTGAAGATGAGCTTTCACCTGTTTTTAAATTCGGAATAGTCATCTCAACCTTAGTGACTGAGTCAGGAACATAAGTAAGATTCTCTGACAGTGGGAACTTCAAGCTGTACAGAGCACAAAATCACTGTTAGTAAGTGATTTTTCTAGATACAAAGTGGATGCCAATCAGAAGAAAAGTGAAAGCCATCTGCTTTATTCCACAATAGGATAAAGGCCTGTCATGCTGCTACTTACCTTGTATTTGCAGATTCTCTCTGTATCCACTTAAATTTAATTGAGTGACTCTTGAAGTAATATGATTGACTGCTGCTTTGACATGGGTGGCTTTGAAGTCACACCAGGACAAGTTCAGCTCCTCTAGTCTATTTACAAAGGAACAAAGAATTGTTAACAGGAATGACTTAAATGCAATTAAAGTTCTCATATTTTATATTATAGTTAATACTTTTAAAGCAAATACTTGTAACACACCTACTACCAGCTTCTCATAATCATGACAAGGAATTGTGCTATGACAATGATTAAGCACTATTCAATGGAGCAGGTTACACAGCAGAATCTTTCCTTGGACATTTTCAAGATCCAACCAGAAAAAGTCCTCATCGGCCAAACCAGTGTTTAGATCCTGATCTGGGCAACGGGTTAGAGTGACTTCCCAAGGCCACTTCCAACTGGAAGGACTCAAAATCTTAGGAAATAAAGGCTCTCTCCAGGGACTGCCACAGGGGACACCGTCTTTTCATCACAATTTGTGACCTGAATCTGTTACTACTGAACAGATGGTCACATTCAGAGGAAAAAACTATCCATCATTAGCATTGGTCAGATGATCAATTAATCCTAATTAGCATAAAATACTTCATAGTTTTATATCAACACTGGTCATGCTGTGAGCTTAACTCTCTTTACATGCTTGATTACCTACAGCCTATCAACTATGGGGCTCCACAAAGTGTTGTTCTGTGTGCAGGTGGTGTTGCTGCGACCAGAGGACAAAGACACAGTAGTGAATGCACAACTACAGCATTTAGCTGGCAATCTCTACATGAATTAAAAAAGTTAAATTCTATCCTAGCATTCCTAGGATCAGGTTTGCCATCTGCTATTCACTGTGCACTGCACAGACTGCCATCCTCTGAAGAGCTCATGATCCAAGTAATCAAACCAAGCAACAAGAAAGATTAAGGCTTTGGCTCTCCACTAGTTTGCAATTTGATTAAAAACCATGCTTTGCAGAAGGGAAGATTAAGTACATTGTCCAGTATGTCATGGGAAGTCACCAGAAAGATTGGTATATAAATCCCAGACTCACTGGGGCTCAGTTCATTGACTTCCTGCAAGCAGATGGTTTAATCTCTGGAGCTGTCAATCTGAGCACAGTCCTTCATGAACTAGAAAGTTACCAAAGGTTTATTCTACCATGAAAGGCAAAGCTTTCTCTGCCATTCATGCTGTACTCTGATTGCAGAGGGAGCTCTGGGACTCCTCTTTCCAGTTTCAAAACACATATTTCATTAAGAAAATTGAATTTACATGATATCAAAAGAACATATATGGGGTTTACCCACCAACAAGGATGACTAAAGGAAGCACGTGAAAAACTACCAAAGTACATCTTTGCTATAAAGGAGGAAAATGGCTTGATGGAAAGAAACGACTTGATTATTCTGCTAATCTGTCAAGGATTTGGGAACAGAAACAGGCACATTAAAAAAAGGTATTAGATAAAAGTATAACTTTTATATAGTATGCCCAAAGAAAAAACAGTAAGGATCCTTTTTCTCATGAAAAGCAGTGAGCAAAATAACAAAAACTGTTTTGTCTTACGCAGAGCAGCTGCTCAACATCATCTCCAAGGCTTCTGCAGAAAACCCTGAGCACCCACAGAGATTCAGTCGCATCAGACAGGGATTCCTAGCAATGCTTCTGTGGAGGGAACAAAAGAAAAGTTGATAAAATTTAAATGATGGAACACTGCTTGCATTGCTAGGACGTCGTTATTTTTAAGAACTACGATTCCAGACATGGAATTACCCATTAAACATGCAGTATTACATCTTTAATCAACTGATCAACCTGAGTCAGTATCAGTCTCAGGCTCTGTAATTGCTGCATCACAGTACAACACTGAAAGAGATATGTCTATTTAATTCACATTCCTGACAAGTCTGCATATTTACAAACTAGTTAACTTTACAAGGAAACTATTTCTTTTCACCTTCTCCTGTCATATGCTAATAAACACACTGCATTGCTTATTAGAAATGACTGTATCTCTACAGAGGACAAAGCAACCATCTCATTTCTGATGTCAACACTGCAAGATCAAGGTTATTCTAGAACAAAACACATGTCCAAATAGCATTCCTTGAATGCATTTGTTAACAAGATTAGACAAGACATACAGCTGGCAAAACCTGGAAAAACCCTTATACCCACTGCATCTACATTTGTCTACCATTAGTGCCTGATTAGTACCCAATTTTCAGATAGTTTTTACCTGGTGACAAAAGACAGACTAAAATGTTTTATTTGTGTTCTAGTTCCCCCTCCATGGAGGGAGGAAGGCATCAGAAAGCAGGGCAGCTGGAGTTTCTGCCATCTGACCTATGGTCCCTGACAGCTCCACCATCACCTCATGCAACTGAACAGGATGTTGGCTGCACAACCATTACTATCTTTTCAGTTTAACCAAAAAGGCGGTTCACCTGCCTGACAGAATTTGTAATTTTCCAGGACCTTGGAGTGAAGTTCAACAGAGAAGTGACTGCAGAAACACAGTAAGCGTCTGTGGGAGAGCCACTGAGAGCCCTTAAAATAGCAAAGAACCTGCATATCAAACACAAGAGTTCTCTTGGGAGCACAGAAACAGGAAAATAAAAGTAGCTCTGCTGTACAGCTTGGATGTGGGAAGAGCCAATGGACACAAACACAAGAGGGAAGCAGTTTCTCCAACCTCCTGCTAATGTAGGGAATTGGAAAAAAAAAAAAAAAAGGCAGCAAGACACACTTTTCTATAGGGGTGTTTCCTGCTCACTTCATCTCTTGGAGGATAAAAAGAGGCAGCTCAGCTAACCTGCCAGCTTGTCCTGTGGGGTGCCTAAAACTGGCCACTTCAATAGACTCCCACAAGGAACAACTCTCCACTGCACTATTTCACTAGGCTGCATAAAATGACAACACCAAACAAAGGTATTTACCAAATATTCTCAACATGTCACTCACTTGATGATGTTGTCAGAAAGCACAAGTCCCTCCAAGCTGAGGTTCTGCAGCCTTTCACACAAAGAAAGAATACTCTGGAGATATGCAACAGACACTGTGCAGTTTGACAAATCCAGATGCTGAAGTCTGAGAAGTCTAAAAAAAAAAAAATTAAGGCTAAAGTTTGGTGACTAAAACTACATTAAAATGCGTTCCACAAACTCCCCACATCAAAAAATACATTCCATACACCAAAACCACGCAAAACTTGCAGAAACTAGTTCTACTGTTGTAGATGCACACTGAATACACTACTGCTAAGCTACCGGCCAAAACTGCAGAACTTAAGTTCTAGGAATTCGGGAGTCCTCATAATACCTCAAAATCTACCTTGCTGGAATACTTTTTTTTGGACATCCTACATGCTGGAAATGGTGACAATTCTTGTCTTTACAAGATATAAACTGCAAGTGCATTATGGTTATACTTCATACTTTCAAAAAACTCACACTAACTTGGTTTTTTAAACAGCTGACAGGTGAAGGCAGATCATCCTGTTTCGACATATGCCTAACACTGATCTGTTCTTCCACACTCCAGAGACAGCACAAATGCAGCTACTGGTTGCTACTACCTTAAAACCAAACTACAGAGAGAAAATGAGTATTTGAGATACCACTTCAGGATCCAGAACATGCAGAAAAAGCCTTACTTGGTTGTTTTAAACAATGGATTCCAAATACAAGCTCTTGGGCAGCGGAACACGGTAACACCTGCAGGCAGCAACTGTCCAATCACTCCTGGTGGCAGATTCCCACCAGACAGATCAAGAGTCTGCCAGAGAGATTCATCAAACCTAAGGCACAGAATTTTACTTGTTGGTGAGTTCAGAAGGGTGAAAACTACGAGCACAACCACAGAAAGTTTTCAGTCTCAAGAAAAGAGACAGAGAGGAGGGAAAGCTATTTAATAGACTACAGTAAAGTTAAAATATGTGAAGCATCTTTTGATTATACATACATATAATAACCCACGTATGGGATAAACTGAATTATACGTGAATAAACAAGATGAAAACCAGATCATTTAACAGTCTTTGGAAACAAAGGTTTTCTTACTACTAAACGATGAGAAATAATACTTACGAGAGACGATGCCATCTCTTGCAAATCAGAGAAACTTTTAGCAAATCCTTTAGGGGCAAATATGCAAAGATTGCCAAAAGCAATTCATCTGGAAGCACATCCAAAGAAATACCTTTAGGGAAAAAGCACAACATATTCTAGTTAAAGCTGGCTCACTTTTGCTTGCTGATCAGATGCCTGGTTTGGTTTGGCTGTTAAAAGCACCTCTACAGCCTCTCTAGGCTATAGAGACATCAGCCCACTATTCATCCTCCTTTTAGCTCATATTATTACCATCTTTGCCTAGGCATGCCTGGCAAAGGAAAGACTTCAGTAACATCAACTTTCTATACATACTAAAGCCATGGAAAAACAATCTGCCTGACAAAAATTACAATAATCATTATTCAGATACTCATTTGAGAACCAGTTACTGCTTTTGTATTCTAAGGCTTGCCTATCCTCTTTTTTTTTTTTTTCCTTCTGAAATGCCCACTCTTCCTATGCATGCAAGGGTCCCAGAAGGGAGCCCAAGGTGAGCTATGTTTGTGTGTGATACACAGAAAAAAAAAAAAATCAGGTGCTACAAACCACTCCATAAAATACGCATGCTACCACCACCCCAAGGATTATCTGAAAGGATGTGGTGCAATCTCAGCTTCTTGCAAGCAGATACAGGGCCCCAGGTGTTGCAACTCACATGGGAGATTTCTGGGTGGTGGAGCTCAGTGACAGCTGCCTACAACCTTGCTAGCACTGCTTCATTTAAAAACAGGGTTGTCTGAGGTCACTCCCACCTCCCATATGATAGCCCAGTGTCTGGAGAGAGCTGCTTATCTATTTCGCATCCCCTACTCAGACTGAAAACACATTTTGACACCAGGGAAAGGAGCCCAGCATCTTATAACCCCTTTAAGTTACAGCCTTGCTCTTTCCCTGTCAGTCCCTCTCCAGCCCCAAATACTACTCCCCATTTTCCCTGTAGTTTTCTGGCACACTGCTCACAGCTCAGCCCCATTGGAAGGCGAGACACAGCCCCTCTGACAAAACTCAGCTTGCAATGCAAGAGACATGGGTTTGGAACCCTTTGGTCTTGAGGACCAAGTATTTCAGACAAGTAAAAAAAAAAAAAAATTAAAAAGGTATCAAGGTCCCTGGGTTTCAGAATTTTACTGAGATCAGCAGCACCAGTAGCCCATATTCATCTAGCAGCCACAGCTGTGTTTTATGAGGAGCCTGGCTGGCTCCACTTGGTTTGCAATGAAAGGGTTCCTTGGGCAGAGCAACAGATGCAGCTCAGGGCCAGGGGTGGTGCAAATCTCCCTCCTCAGGCTGCACTGTGATCTAAGAAATGCTCAACAGGCCTAGGCCTTGACCTTGGCAAACAGCAAGCCCCACTTGAGCTTATCAGGTAACAAGCTCCTGCTTCTAACAAACAGCCTTGGAAACTTACTTTCTTGTCTCAACGACAACCCAATAACACACGAACAGCTAACATACATGAAAATGCTTCTGATACCAAACTTCCTTGGAAAGTTTCAGGCCCAAAGAATGGCCAGGATGGAAAACTACTGTGACTAAAGCTCGCTCTCCTGTGACCCTAAACAGCAGTCCAAGTGAGACCTTTCGAGCTCTCCTGGACCACAGCAGGCTGCGACCAGCATCTCCCTCTGAGTGGCCTCTCAGAGCCAGCCAACTCTCCAGTTTGTGATGGTGATGGATCCTGGACTGATGCCCCCACTGCTTGAGGCAAAACCTGAAAAGATGCAAAGGCATCAGACATGAGTCATTCACGGAACCTGAGGGGAGTTTTTCACAGGTACATACTCCTTCAGGTCTCTGTGTGCATGTGAATAAACCAAATGTACTATGAACATTGCTATCCTAGATTTTTAAGTACTTTAGATCTTTAGGTTAGGCTTACAAGTGAGTTACTGCTGTGTCTATAGTAAATTCTGTATGAATCCTTTGTTAAACTAATTGAAGCTATCAATTAAGTGCTGTTAAGAAATGCTAAAACTTTAGGCCTAAACTGTTGGTCAAGTCTGTGGCGACCCAAGTTTAGCAAGGGAGTATACTCTGAACCTTGTGCCTCAACAGGTTCTTCCTTATTCCTTTTCATCCTTAACTTTTCCCATCCTTGCCCTTCCCCTCCACCCTGCCTCCACATATTTTTTTGCATTGACTTTGGGTTTAGACTCATTGATTTTAGATTTTAGTTTGCTTTTTCTTTTGGTGCTTTAACCACTAAAAAGTATTAGAGTGAACCTTGCCAAAGAACTTTGTCATGCTCTCCCTTTTATATTACACGTGCTTTTGCCACCACCTTTGCCAGTGGTTCTTTAGGTGACCTTAAAACACTCATTTGCACCAGGGCCCTGCTGGGCTGAGGTGCCACCCGTGCCCCACACAGCAAGAGCAGACACATACACAGGGACAAGCAGCAGTTACCCCCAGCACACAGACAGAGGCAGGCAGGACAGACCCACGCGTTTCATGGGCCACAGTTCTGGGGACAAGACACACCAGCCCTGTTCAAAGGCTTAGGGAAAACAAGGTTTATCATTCCAAGCCTGAAAGCCACTAGATCTGGAAGTGACCCTCTGTTGAGTAAGACCAAAAAAAGTAAGACAAGGAAGAACTGTCAACTTGTGATGCCCACTCTCCATCTCTACTGGAGAGCAAACAACCTGGACGGGGTGGCAGTACCTGTCTCTGCCTCCCGGAACATGCACAGCCGGCGCACAGTAACAAAGTCCTTTTCGTTCTCCTTCACCTTCTGCCGTTTTGGAGGACAGGACGGCGACACCAGCAGGTCCCGCGGCGTGTTTTCGTTGCCCAGTTTGTCTTTCTTAAGGACAGACACTCCCATTCCTGAAAGGAACTCCGAGGTCTTGCTGGAGTCCCAGTCCACGCTGGCGGAAACATTAGTGCTGGAGGATGGGATCTCCTGGAGGTGTTTCCTGCAGGGCACAGCAAAACCCACAGGCTCTAAGGGCACCGACACCCCGCACGCCAGGAATCCCCCGTACAGGAGCATCCCGCGCCCCGCCGGGAGCGGGGGCACGGCGCGGGCCTGTGCTCGGCCCGCGGACCGAGGGCGAGATCCCGCCAGGAACTGAGCACGCCTCGTTCCCGGATGGGGCGGGCGGAGGGAACCGCTGGAAGCGGAGGGACACGGGCCCCAGCCCCCCCAGCCCCGGGCAGGGACCCCAAGGGGGGCGGCGGGACGAGACGGGAGCGGGAGGTGGGGGAGGAGGGGTACAGCCCGAGCGGAGCGGCCCGGGGATCCCGGGAATGCGGCGCCGGCCTGCGGGGCACAGCCCCACGCGCGTCCCGCACCGCGGGGGCGCACACGCAGACAGACAGACAGACGGACGGACGGACGGACACACGCGTGGCCCCGCACCGCATCCACGTCCCAGAGACCCACTCCCGCGGTTCCCACGCGCAGCCCACCGCCCCCGAGAGCTCCCGCAGAGA
>VXBA01001226.1:143530-286948 GCA_013399895.1 Serilophus lunatus
GAGCGGGGACGGGAAGGGACGGGCGCGGGGCTGTGCCGGTTCCCCCGCGTGTCCCGGTCCCCGCGGGGCGGTGTGGGCTCCGCGGCGCTGCCGCACAGGCCCGAGCACACCCGGNGGGAGGGACCCGCCGGGAGGGACCCGCCGGGAGGGACCCGCCGGGAGGGACCCGCCGGGAGGGACCCGCCGGGAGGGACCCGCCGGGAGGGACCCGCCGGGAGGGACCCGCCGGGAGGGACCCGCCGGGGGCTCCCCGTGTGTGCGCGGGTCCTGCCTGTGCTCAGACCCTCCCCGTGGCCGCGCTCGGCGCTGATCGCAGCGTGTCTTTCAGGCTCCCTCGGCGTTTCTTCCTCCCAGGCTGCTGGTTTTGATGCTGCTGGTGGGGATGGAGGACTGAGCCCGCAGCCCCGCTCTCGGCGAGCCGCCTCCCGGCAGGTGCAGCTCTTTGTTTTCTGTTTTGTGCCCGTAAAGCTGGGGGTGGCGGCGGGGCCCCTGTGTAGTACAGGGCTATTCAGGCAGACACGGGGAGTGATGTGACTCAACGTTCATGTAATCTTAGGAAAAAACGATAATTTTTTTTTAGCCGTTTCCGGTTCTAAGTCACGGAACAGTTGTTCAAAGGTTATTCAAAAGGGATAATGAAACGAAAAAGAGGTGGGGTTTTAGGTTAAAAAAAAAAAAGCTGCATTTACTTCACCTTTTCTGTAGCCCGTGAATCACGTCACTATTTTCTGTCAGCGTGTAGGAAATCGGAAGAGAGTGTTGCCAAAATGCTAAAATGCAATGACTTTTTACAATCCCTGTGTTGCCAAACAGTGTTTGCCCACATCCAGTGACTGCCTTACTGACACCTGCTCTGTGTGAGTGCATTAGTCTGGTAGCCCAGGTAGCGGTTTCTATTCTTTTTTTAGATTCTGATTGCATCTGTGTAGCCCTTGTGTCTGGTTCTGTTTTAGTTCCTCTGATAAGCAAGTTATTTTCTTCAATGTGTTATTTTCACAGTACTTCCCTAAACCGTTCGAAAGCATCAGCGTCTCTTGGTACGTAATGTGTAAAAAGGTTGGACTTGATGATCTTGGGGATCTTTTCCAATCTCAGAGAGCCTGTCCTAAAGGACAAGGCAGCACCATGGAAAGCAAATAAGCTTCCCGTGGTTTTGTGCTGATGGTCCCTGCTTGCATTTGAAAGCAAGAATCTTAGTGTTCCTTGGTCAAGCATCTGTCTTTTATTTAGCACTTCTCCCACCAAACCAGAGAGTACCACTATTTGGAGTCACAGCATTTTATTTTTTTTCTTGTCGTTAGAGGATAGTCAGTTTAAAATTTTTCTTCATTGCAAGGTAGTTGAACCGACAGGTACTAATAAAGTATCAGTCAGTGTTTCTTAGAAAAACAAAGCCATACAAATTGCTTTCTTGATTGATCTCAGCAGTTGTTTCTCTCAACTAGTGCAGTCAGATAACTTCTCTGGTCGATTTTCTCAGGCGGTTTGTGGCTGTTTTCTTTCTTTAGTTTCCTCACTGTGCTGAGATAAAGCAGCGCTTTGACTGTTGTCTGCTTACAAATACTTACTATTTCCCCAGGCTGCAAGGGCCAGTGTGTAATAGTAAACAAAAAACCCCACAACCACAACCTCAACCCCCTCAAACCTGAAACCAGAGAAAAAAGAAATCTCCACAACACACTAAGCAGACTTGGATATAGAAATGGCTGAAGGGATTATTTTCATTTTTGCTTGGCCTCTTGTCTGAAATGTTGAGTTCTGAAATGTGAAGTTAGCCCACTTTGTTGTTTAAAGGTGGAAGTGTCAAAGGCTCTTAGTGTGGGGCAGTCCTATCAGTCCAAAAGGTTTAATCATGCCTGTAAAGTGATTTGCTTTATGATTTTCAACAGCATCATTTTGCAGAGCAGGGCAGGCTTCAGGAACCAAACACAGGTGTTGGACATTCTGTCTCTCTTTTGCCGAGTGAAATGTACTGGGAAAAACTCGATAAGAACCAGCAGATTGTTCCCTAAGGGAAAGGCAGAAGGTCATCCCTGAGCTGGCCATTGCTACATTGCTGGAGGTGGCAGCTGTCACTTCATACTTTCAGACAGCTTTTCACTTTGAGATGTGGGCTCAGGTTGAGTTGGGAGAGGCTGTTGCGCAGATGTTTGTTTCGGTGTGTTAAGGCTCTCAGTTTTGTCCATCGCCCTGATAATCTCTTTCATAGTTCAGTAACTTTTCATAGTGACAGGTTTTTTGAGATGTAATTATAGTGTTTAAAATACAGAGTAAAACTACTTGGTTTTTCAGGAGTTTCAACTGAAATATTAAAAATGTCTAGAAATGTAACTTTTCCAAATCTGTTTGATGATCTCAATACTTCAAGAACACAAAAAAAAGGTCCGTAGGTTTTTAGAAGTGGCTGAGGTAGCAGAGACAGGAAATCAGAAGCATGGTGGCTGTTCTTATGTTTGAAGGGCAGGGAGAGCTACAGGTTGGCAGACTCCTGTGCTGCTTTTTGAAATCCTGAAAAAGATTCTGGCACAAAAGCTATTTGTAAGCATCTACCTGAGTGAAAAGACAGCATCCGTTTGTGAAGGACAAATGGTCAAAGTGATCCAATTTATTTCTGGAATTACTAGAATGGTAGACCTGCTGTATACAACGGAATCAGTTGATGTCTTACAGGACTTGGGACTTTTGATTCTGTTCCTTAGGATGTTTTTCCTAGGGAATGAAAGCTGGGAAGAACTAATGTATTTAAGGAGGCTAGTCCCTTGTCAACTACTCCTTATGGTTTTCACAGTTTTCTGAATGAAATAGTGATGATTAAAACTTAAGAAGCACAAAACTAGGAGAGATTGCAGGATTTTTTTTTTGAGTGTGGTAGTGGAAATCAAAATGGAAGGGGAATGTGTACAAATGTGTTTGTACACATGAGTTTTGTGCCTGTGCTTAAGCAGGGACAATGAGCTACAGAAATACAGGGTAGAGAACAACGTTGTGCTTCTTGGAGGAAGAGAATTTGGAGGGCATAATAAGCTGAATTTGTGAAGGGAACATCACTCATATATTGTTTCTAGTTATGCTTCTCGGTAAGGCATGTGAAGCAGTGTATACCCTCAGCTCAGACTTTCTCAGGCATTAGTTGGGAGGCTGGGTGGAGTTCCTGATTGCTGTAGAAAGAAGTGGATAAGCTGGGGAGCTGTGAGAAATCTACAGAAAGTGTGACACTAGGCTGACTGGAACGGGTTGAAGCACTAATTAAATGAGTCTGCTGGTAAAGTGTTTTCCTGCAGAGTCTGAAAAAGGAAATAAACTGGGGTACAGTCTGATCTGGGATTTCTGATAAAAGGGGTATTGGAGTCCACTTTAGTGAGACCAAAGTCCTTTCTTCACAGATATGCTCAGCTCTTTTTAGCCCTCCTTTAAGAATATAATGTTGGTGTGTCTGATAAATTTGGTGTTCTAGAAAAGCAGTAAGAAAGTGTGGGGTTTTTCATTCTCTGCTGCTCCATTTAGTAACATGAGTATTTCTGTACCAGGCAGAGGAGTTAATTTGTAATGTAGATGGTCATGAGTGGAGTTGGTCTTGAGGTTGCCAGGGTAATTTAATATTGTTGATAGTAGGGAGTCTCCAAGGGAATTAAGTCTGAACTGAGCCTTTTTTGATGCTTACAGAGAGTTATTAGCTGGGTAAAATTAAAAACTTAACTGATTTTGTGTCTGCAATGAAGTAAGAAGGTTCTAAGCCAACAGAGGTGCATGTCTTTGTCTTTTTATTGATTAAGCTGCACTTCCAGGCCCAGTGGTTCAGCTTTTTATCTTAGTTGCGTTAATCTGTAGTTACCTTGCTATTCAGAAACACAGTATTGCCAATAAATACTTCTCCATTCTCAGTGAGGGATTTTGTTACTTTGTCATTACTGTAATAGGAATGGGTTCTAGGCCATTTAAGGTTGTGCAGTACAAGAGAATTCTTCTGCAGCAGTTAATTTATCTCAGGAGATGAGTTTTTAGGGATTCAGGAATTTCAGCTGGCTGATAGTAGGGGGACCTTTGTGCTAATAGTGAGAAGGCTGCCTAAATAAAGTGAAGAAACAGAATGGTGCGTAAGGAGCTTACCTTTCTTTGAGCTAACAACCAGGTTCAGAGACACATGCTGCTTTTCACAGGAGGACGTGGCTTTGTAGCCTGCAGTATTGTATTTTAAGGTCAGATTCTAGTAGCACAGGCCCCAGATATGTCTGTCTGCCCTTCTGGGCTGGATTTAGCTCACAGGAAGAACTCCTCTCAAGCATTACATTTCTCACTTTGTAGATTTTTTTCCATTTTAGCTGTTTGTGGAGAGCTGGTTTTAAGTGGCTTGTATCTAAAAATTTTTAACTCTTTTTGTAACCATTAATTCAAAATAACTGTTATCATTCACAGTCTCGTAAAAAAATAAGCCTTTCATTTTGTGTTTTGAGATTCAAATCACAGGTACAAAGAGACAGAAGACCATAAAGATGTAATTTGCTGATAACTGTAAAGACACTTCTGTCTTTGAAAGTCTCAATTCCCTCTTTGTTTTAGCATATCCAGTACATTTTTATATTTCTGGTGCTTCCCTCATGGTAGTAGCTGAGTGCAGCGACTTGCACAAAATTCACCCTCTGCTTTGATAGCAGCGTTTTAGGTGTGACTGCAGTAAAACTTTGGGAAGTGTGTGGTGTATGATTTCTTTTGTTTACATAGAGAAAGGTGTGGCTGTAATGGGCACCCAAAGCTACGTATGAGGTAGCACTGCCTTAATGAAGTCCATATATAACTGTCCTGGTATTTTCATTTTTGTGGAATTTGCTACTATACTATAAATACAAAAGACTGCTTTCTAAGGAAACAACAATTGTACGATAGAAGGGACATGGACTTGCTTAGAATAAGGGATTGAGAAATAGGTTAGATGTCCTGGTTTCCCAATCTACAAAGGTCCTAGACAGAATGTAGTGCAGACATAGAATAAGGGAATGCTTTGGCCTAACAAGTGTTACAACTTCAGAGGTTTTAAATGCAAATAAGACAGTTTTCACTGCCTGAGTGCCCTCATGCATGACAACGTATCTGCTTAAGCAGTATACTGAGATAATTAGTAAAAGAAATTATCCACTTCACTGAATTTTAGAGGTATTTGAAAGTAATTTGTGGGAAATTTCAGTAGTACGTCTTTGAAATCTCCAGATAACTGAAAGCAGTGAAAGTCTTAACAGTGGGAAAGCCATGGCCAAAACTATTTATCTCAAATCAAACCAGCTGAAATGGTAATTCTTGATGGAGGAGCAAGTCAAACTGGCCACAGTTTGTTTTAGTAATGTGTGAAGTGCCCGTGGTAAAATAAATGATGTTTATCAAAAGAATCTGAAGCAGTTTAACTAACAATGTAACAATTGAGTGAAATTTTCTGTGGTAGATCTGTGCAGCTCGCTGTCCCTTTGATAACAGCATGTCTGTGTGAAGATGTATGAACTTTCTAGGCACTTATATAACAGAGTAACTAATGGCTATAGCAGAGCCACTAATCCCAGAAAGATAAGCAAAGCAAAAGCATATCATGGCAAGACTAACATCCAATGAGTTGAAGATGAGGATGAGGATAGAGATTTGACTTCTAGAAGTACTGTATGTCAAGATGATGAACAGGGGTTGTTGTAATATGTAGCTGGAAATGACAATATTGGGATAACTTGATATTTTGATTTCCACAGAGAACTGTGGAACACCTTGCAGAAAATCTTGTTCTTCATCTAATCAGAGTTCCAGTCATGTGAAATTTGGAAAATCTGTTAATATATTTTAAAATATCCATCAAACAACTCCTTTCTCCACAGTTATCTCCCAGAAATTTTAATGTCATTAAAAGTCTTTCTGTCTTTCAGTTCTGACCTGGTTTCTCAAGTGAGCTGGGCTCTGTGGCTGGAGCAAACATTCAACAATGAGTGGTGCAGCGTTGGGCCTTGAGATAGTATTTGTCTTTTTCCTGGCCTTATTCCTACTTCATCGTTATGGAGACTTCAAGAAACAGCATAGGCTGGTGATCATAGCAACATTATTGGCGTGGTATCTCTGCTTCCTTATTGTATTTATACTGCCTCTGGATGTCAGTACGGTAAGAAACATGCAAGACTTTCTGCTTAGCAGCATAATGTGTGTGTGGTGTTTTTCTAAATTAGTGATTTCAAAAGACAATCTCTTAAACAACAGAGAAATTTTCCGTGTAGTATCTCATTAAATAAATATTTGTTACCTTTTTTCATTACAGTGTTTGTGTTTATAATTAATCTGAAAAATCTATTTCAAACATTTTTGTATTGTTTATAACTTTTTTTATCTGTGTAGGAAGCATAAAGACACTTTTAGCTTTTTATTTACTTGTCCTGCAAGACTGCATGTAGTTTTGGTCGTTTATTAATATAATAGCTTCCAAATATAAACCTGAAGTACAGGAAAAATCTTTAAAAATGGAACTTATAATTTTTAGATGAATGCTATATCTTTTTGGTTACTTATACAAAATGAATTGCCTTTCAGACTATTTATAATAGATGCAAACTTGCTGTTAATTCCAGTCCTGCAGAAAGTAATGGCTCTTACGTTACTCTTGCTCCAAGGTATGAGCTACGTGTTTTTTTCTTTAGACTGTTTTTAAATAAGGATTTTATGATTTTTTTTAATTGATTGGAGTATACTGTGTTTTCAGCCCTAGTAAACAAACGTTATCTGTGTGGTGCAACATTTGAATGTTGTAAGAATGCACGAAGGCGAGGGAAGAGGTGAAGTGCATCTGTACCTGTTAGAAGTAATTATATAATAGTTCTGACTGATTACCCAACTATTGCTTTTTAATCGCGCTGGCTTTCTTTATTTTTTTTGTTTTGTCAAAGCAATAGAACTAACCTTCTCAAGCAGTCTTGGTTATGAGGAGACACTTCAGTGACTGCTTATCTTTGCTTCACAATCTTAAAGACTTAACCTGAAAAATCTTATTTTACACTTTATGAATTAAATTAACAGACTTGTCTTATATGTAAACAGCATATCTCATTGCTTCTTATAATTAGATATATAGTAATTGGAATTACCTGAAATTTACTGTATTCTACAAAAGTAAAGATAATTTGCTTGTTGTCTTCTGGCAGGAAGAAACTAATCCCTGAAACTTGGTGAATATAGATGAGTGTGGGCACTTTCTGTGGCTGCTCATTCTTCAGCCTCCATTGGCCATTTCCCGTGGTTGTAGATGTGTGCAGTGTAATTATCTGTAAGAGGATTAGAGCATTTAAGATGTCAGTTGATGTGTCCATGCAAAGTATTGCCTGGTTTGTTGCCCCAAACTGGAGGCTGTCTGGTTGTATATCTGTGGAAGAACAGTGAAATGATGGACTCACTGACACAATAATGCACCCTTTACGGTGACCCCATGTATGTTAATTAAGTACACAACTTGAAAACTATTCAGTAGCCTTTCAACTTACCTGTAGCTTCAGACAAACCTTTTTCACAGAATCATAGAATGGTTTGAGTAGAAGGGACCTTAAAGATCGTCTCATTCCACCCTCCTGCCATGGGCAGGGACGCTTTGCATGGACCAGTTTGCTCAAAGCCCCAACCAACCTGGGCTTGAATTCTGACAGAGTTGGGGCAGCCACAGCTTCTCTGGGCAACCTGTGCCAGTATCTCATGGCTCTTACAGTGAAGACTTTCTTCCTAATATCTAATCTAAACCTGTACTCTGTCAGATTAAAACCATTTTCCTGTCACTCTCTACCCATATAAAATGTCTCTCTCTCTCCTCTTATAAGCCACCTTTAGGCATTGGAAGATGCTATAAAGTCTCCCTGGAGCCTTCTCTTCTCCAGGCTGACCAGCCCGAGCTCTCTAAGCCTGTCTTCGTAGGACAGGTGCTGAAACCTTTAGTCATACTACTTGTCATTCTATCATAATTTGATAGTTTTGAAAATATTTGGGCTGTGCCCATAAAAACTTACAACTCAGGCTTAGCTAGTTTGACCTGGGAAAACACCAATTATTTATCATTAGGTAATCCTTTATAAATTGACTTTATTGCCCCTTGACTCATCATTGCTTCCTTACCCAGACAGGTGCCGGAAAAAAACTTAAAGCTTCTTAGTGCAGATGGACACCTTGACTTTTGTTCTTTCTCTTTAATTAAAAGGTCTCTGGTCTTCAGAAGCACGACTACCTGTCAGAAAACTATTGGCTTAACAAGTCAAAATTTTAATAAGACTGACTGAATCCAGCTGGATGACAAAAGAAACAGCTAATACAATTTTTGTACTACTAAAATGCTCTTGTTCATAGGTATTTTTTAAAACCTGCTGTGGTAACTAAAGTTGAATGATCTTCTGTCTGCAGAAATGTTTTTCCTTTCCCTGAGGTAATTCCTGCCCAAAAAAGAAAAATTGTAACCTTAAACTGCATAATATTCCCCTCTAGTCTTTGAGCTTCTGTTTTTTTTCTATAGGAAAGATGTCCAGATACTTTTAGCTGAGGGTTCAGTTTATTTCTTTGTGAGATGGTTGATCAATGATAGCATACTTGAATAGTTTTGTATTACTTCTATGCTATTTTGAAAGACCTTTCTAGATGAGGAATTCACAAAAAAATTTTTTACACTGTATCATTAACATTAAGGTCCTTTGCATTGTTGCAGCAAGCAAAAATGTTTCAAACCTTGGAGTTATATTCCTAATGGAATTATGCCAATTTTCTGGCGTGTTGTATATTGGACATCTCAGTTTTTAACATGGTAAGTAAGGCAAAAGGATGTGAAAAAGAACTGTCATATGGTAGAATTTCTAAGTGCAACATCTGCATAGTTACAGCATATTCTTTAAGAATGTGTATCACTATCGCAAAGAGCTCGTGTTTTATCTGCTAGTGGTGAAATTTCTGTAATAATTGCTGTACTAAATTGAGCATACTCTTTTTAAATTGCTCTCATAGAAACAAATTTCACGTGGCAGCCATTTACTCTCGTCACTCCTGTAGCTGAAACCAAGAAATTTGCACATAAAGGTTCTTATGGATAGATTGTCTGAAAAAAATGGGTTTCAGAGAACTAGATACCAAAATAGCTCCATTAATAATCTGGGTAATTTGTAAGTAATTATATAAATTATTTTGTTTTATTGGATATACCATATAAAGCTATAGCTACAGAAAAATTATAGTCTGTGCTTTTGGGTTAGGTTAATGTGTGTTTTCTGATCAACTTGTTGCCAAATAATTATTTTTGTAGTTCAGTCAAGATTATTGGGGTTGGTAATCAGTTCTTAATTATCCCAAATTTTTCATAGTAAAGCTAACTGTATTGCTTCTATTTACAGCTTGTTTAAGGTTTGCTATCAGACGGGTACATCTAGAATAGAAACGTAACTGGATAATTTGTTAGAAACTTGGGAGTCCTAAGCTTTAACACCCATGTCTCGACATCCTGACTTGGCCAAAGTACTTTTTCGGGGGTGTTGGTGGGGGTTTTTTAGGGTTTCTTTTGACTGTCTGATGTAGTTTGATGTTTGCTTTTCTCTCAGGATTCTGCTACCTTTCATGCAGTCATATGCAAGATCAGGAGGCTTCTCCATTACTGGGAAGATTAAAACTGCATTGATTGAGAATGCAATATATTATGGCACTTACTTACTGATTTTTGGAGCATTTTTAATATATGTGGCTGTAAACCCAAACTTCAACTTACAGTGGTAAGAATGATGTTGTAAGCACTTGCATGAGTTCTTACAGAATTGTCATGGATAATCTCTTCTCTAGATGAAATGAGTCTTCTGTAAAAAAACCCATAGTTTTATTTGATACAATTTTTTGCTAGGCAGTTGGAAAGTTATGTTAACTTTTTCTGAAAAGCAGTTTTTTGACTACTTACAGAAATTTGTCTTCTGGTTTTCTGGTTTTGATAGATATGACAAAGGAATCCCCTTGTATTTGCAACGGGACTTTTTTCTCCTTTAACTCCTCTTCAGAGTTAGAGCAGAAACTCCTAGAATAACCTGAGAGTTTTCAGAATAACCTATTCCAAAATGTCATATTTCCTGTGTAGCACTTCTATCTGCTATGGGCTGTATAAAGGTGGTAAGGAAAGTTAAAATAATTGGCATTTATAAGATTGCTAATGGTCTTCCATACATCCCTGTTGTTTGGGGGTCTATTTTTTTCTTGTTTGGTTGGTTGGTTGGTTCATTTGGTTGTGCTTTTTTTTTTTTGCTTAGGAACCAACTTCAGACTATTGGGATAGCTGCTGCAAACACATGGGGTCTCTTTCTTCTTGTGTTGCTTTTGGGTTATGGTTTGGTGGAAATCCCCCGTTCTCACTGGAATGGGGCCAAGAGGGGTTATTTGCTCATGAAGACTTATTTCAAAGCTGCCAAACTCATGACTGAAAAAGCAGATGCAGAGGAGAATTTAGAGGATATCATGGAGGTAAGTAACTAGCTTTCTCTATGAAATAATGCTGTTAATCATATCTGAATTTCCTGCTGTTGGACACTTGTAGCAATAAAACATAAGTAGCATGAGTTTACTGTAAAATACCCCTAAATTAAGAAAATCACCATAGTATGCTACTTCATAACCATCGATCCTTTCTGCTTCCCAGGCAGCCACCTGAACTTGGCAACTTAGTTGTATCAACTTGGCAACCATTATTTGTTGAGTTTATTCTTCTGTTGACCCTTTTGGAGTAATATTAGTCACTAACAAATAACATTTCAGAGTGAACTTGAATATCCAGTGTACAGATGTTTCACTAGTGTTCAAATTGCATATTTGTTCTTTTATGCTCTGCTGACAGTATATTTCTGGAATCTTAAGAGTTTCCAAATTGTGGGACCATGCTATGTGCTTTTTGAGAAGAAAATATGTAGATCATTTGGTTTTTTGAAGAGTTTCTTTTGAGTCTTTGTTGTTAAGAGTCAGTGAGCAGTAGGCTCTGATGTAGTTCAAAAATAGAATGGAAATGCAGCCTTTTGAACAGCTGGTTCCTGTTCTGTGGCTGTGATACCACAGCTTGGAAATAATATATCTGAACTGTTGTAGGATAGGGTGGAAACTTCTGGTTTTGTCAATGTAAATCAATTTATCAGTAACAGCATTTTGGAGAAATGATCTTAGTGGGATATTCCTACAAAACGTAATAGAAAATCAGCAATGACGACTCTGTTAACCAGGATAGAACTTAGGGTAGGAGAGATGGAATATTTCCACTGGAAGGGACAAACAGTGATCCAGCTGTTTGACCATTTCAGGGCTGATCTAAAGTTAAAGCAAAATTATTAAGAACATTGTTCAAATGCCTGGAGAGGGAGATGCTGATGTCTTCTCCCTGGTACCTTGTGACAGGACATGTGGGAGTGATTCAAAGATTTGCCAGGATCGGTCCAAACTTGACATTAGGAAGCATTTCCTTACCACAAGGGTGGTGGGTGGTTCCACACTGGAACAGGCTTCTTGGAGAAGTGGTTGATGCCCCAAGTCTGTCAGTGTTTAAGAGGCATTTGCTCTTTACCTCCTTTTTACCTAAGATTAAAACAAGAAAGTATTTTCCATTTCAGCATTCATGCATAGAAACAAATCTTCCACACATATGTGTACTAATGTTTGCACACTGACATTTTGTTTAAAAAAAACAACATGTGTGTTCTTTATAAATACTTAACTTTTATTAGGTGTTCTAGAAAAGATATGGCTCTTAGAGACTGTAGTTTTTTTGAGCTTTGATGGTTATTTTTTCCATTGGGAGGGATGCAACTCTTATTGGACTGTGTAAAAATTTATAATTTATTAAAAATTTATTTAATTTCAATATTTGAATATGGTTACACTACTCTGTATTTTTCTTCCTCAACAGGAAGTCCGTAAAGTAAGTGAGAGTATCAAATATAACCACCCTTTGAGAAAATGTGTTGATACAATACTGAAAAAGGTAACAAATTGCTCTTCTTCTACCATAATTGTTTAGTTGGGAGAAGGTGCTTCCTGCATGTACAGAATACTTGTGCATTATTTTCTTTTCCTCTTAATATAAAATCTTTAGTTAGCATCATCTGAGTTTCTGTTGAGACTTTGAGTTGAAATTCTTTGTGAAATGCTTTCTTATGATGTACATAATCATCAGTTGTATTTTGATGTACATAGTATTTTAGAAAGAGAAAAATGTACTCTTAGAGTGGCTTTTCTGTTGCATGAAAAAACGCTCCAATATTTACAAATGATTAGCAAAGACCATTTACTACTCCTTCATCTTCCAGTTTATGTTCCCTTTTTCTTCCAGTGTCCTACTGAGTACCAGGAAAGAATGGGTAGGAACATGGATGATTATGAAGATTTTGATGAAAGACAAAACAGTTATCCAAGTGAAAAAAGTTTGGTCAAACTTCACAAGCAGGTATATTAACAAAGGAGAGAATGCCTCGCTTCTGGTCATGTAATGAGTGTAAATGCTAGTCAGACAATGATTTTTCAATGCACTTTACCTGAGTTGCTGAGTATGCTGTGTTTTGAGATAAGCTACTTAACAGAAACTGTTCTTGGTGAAAGAAAACACAAGTTTAATATCCCGAGTGATCAAAATTATGAATGATTAAAAATGTGTTCTTGCATTACATCTTGATAGTGTTCTAGCTTAGCTGCCTGTGAGTAAGTAATGACTGACAGGACATTCTGAAAAAGAAATTATAAAAGCTTGATATTCTCTAAGAAGCAAAAACGAAGTAATGTGTTGGAAATAGTAGGCTGTTACTACTACAAATGAATTGTGATAAAAGAACTGCAAGTGTCAGGAGTCATTTATTTATTTCTCTGTGATTTATATATTTAGAGAATTATCTGCCTGCTTTTGTGAATACAGTCTTTGCAGTTCACTTTTTGGGGGGGATTTTCTTGAAACAAGTATGTTGTAACCCTAATTTCTTGCAATTTATTGTAGGTAATCTATTCAGTACAGAGACACCGTCGTACACAGGTCCAGTGGCAAATTCTTCTAGAGCAAGCGTTTTACCTAGAAGATGTGGCAAAAAATGAAACAAGTGCAACTCGACAGTTTGTTCATACCTTTCATTCCCAGGAACCAGAGAATAAAATTATTCAATATTTCTACACACCAACTGTTGGTAAGTGCTGTCATGCAGATTTTGAGTATGTCAAGGCATAACTGATAGAGTTTTGTAAGAAGAACCAAATGTTTTATGTGGAAAGTTCAGCTGCAGTAGAGAGAAGCAAGTGTGCAATCTTAATGGATTTATATAAAAGAATAGCCATCATATATTAATTTATGTTCTTGACCATAAGCTTAAATTTTGTCTACAAATTTAATAGCAGTTACATGTCGTGATACAGCAATAGCAAACTTTGAAGTGTTAGAAGAAAGAAAAATAACAACTTTAATGGTTGTTTGAAGGCTGCATTCTGCGTTTATGGGATCTTATTGACGTGACACCACGCTTCCAGCAAAGCAGAAGAAAAGACTCTTGATCGGTCATGTACCAAACACTAGTACATGTGGCTGCTTCTGCATCTTTTCAGAAAGTGCCTCCTCCTCCTCAGATTTCAACTTATAATTTGTTGTGCACTAGCAGGGACTTATTTCCAGGGTAGGACAATAAAATTTTACAGCCTAAGCTTTGTTTCTGGGAGAGTAACAGGTGAACAAACAAGAAGTAAATAACCTGTAGTACCTGGGCCAAAACCAAAAAGTTCTGCATGCCCTGCACCTCTTTATCTGTTTGCAACATTCGTCTCCCAAGTCCTGCCCTGTTCTCCTTAGTTGGGCGTATGATGCCTTAGGGCTGAGCCAGATTTCTAGGCATTGGAAAGGCCCTGAAATTAAGTGTGTGACCCCATAGATTCCAGCCTTGATTTTAAGGGCAAGCATGCAACAAGTTAATAACATCTTTGGTGAGGGAGTTCCATTTCTGGTTGCATAATTCTCATTAACCCATTCTGGATAATGTGTGTGTGTTTGTTTTTTTCCAGAGTGGTATTGGGAATGTCTTCTACGACCATGGTTTTACAGGGTGCTTGCAGTTGTGCTGGCTACATTCTCTGTGATTGTTGTGTGGTCAGAGTGCACATTTTTCAGCACAAAACCAGTTCTGTCACTATTTGCGGTTTTCATACAGCTGGCAGAAAAGACATACAATTACATATACATAGAGGTAAGATAGAGTTAATCATTTGGCAATAGTATTTTCAGGTAGATGGTTATGAAAACAGCAGTGGATCAAATAGATTTAAAAATAAATCTCTAAATAATCTGTCAGCTTTCAGAAGGTTTCTAAATGTATAGTACCAAACTTTGTTTCTGTGGAGGAATCCTACCTTTTGCCACTTTTTAAAACTCTCCAATGCCAGGTGAAGGTATAACCCAGGTAGGCTAAATATCACCTGTAGAGTAATTTTTGAATCATTAGCTTGGAGCTTAGGTGTTAATTAGACTTTGTGTCTAAACAGCTGTGTGTGTGACCTCTCTTTCCTAAACAGGAATTTGCTGATGACCAGGAATCCAGTCACAGGTGTGGCTACAATATGTGTGCACAAATTTATAAGTAAAGGAACTGAGTTGAAAAATTCCAGTATACTTACATAAGGTTGATTTGAAAACGCTTGGGTTTATCCCTTATTTGTGGGAAGAAATGTCAAATCAGTCATAGTAATTTTTGAGTCAATTAGGCAATTTTATTTACATAACAAGAAGTAGAATAAATATTCTTAGGGTCAGCTGTGTTAACTTATAAATGTAGACTGTTACAAGTATCATTCTCAATTTAAATTAGTCAGAGACACTCCTGAAATCCTTCTCAGTGCTAGTAGTGTAGTCCTATTTCAAAATGAAATGTTAAGACTGGAGCTAACCTGTTACATGCACAGACTATGTGCTGAATGCATCAAAGCCTTTAGTGGAGTTGTATATTCAAACAACATTTTTTTTCCCCCTAGATGGCCTGTTTTCTTACCATCTTTTTCCTAAGTATCTGTGTTTACTCTACTGTCTTCAGGATCCGTGTATTTAACTATTATTACTTAGCTTCACATCATCAGACAGATGCATACAGTCTCCTTTTCAGTGGCATGTGAGTATGTGGTATATATTTTGCAGATTTCTTACCAAATACACAATTGAAAATGTCAATGAAACTTTATGTTCTTTAATTTATAATTATATGGTTATAAATCCTAACGAGCTGTACATCATTTTTCTGTGATAGATCTTATTATGATTTTGCAATTAATGTAAGAAATTCTTCTAAATGCTATTGTCTCTTGCATTTGTGCAGGTTATTTTGCCGTCTTACTCCACCATTGTGCTTGAACTTTTTGGGCTTGACCCATATGGATGCAACAATCTCTCATCAAAAAGCTCAGCCAACTGCTTATACGTCAGTAAGTACAGAAAGTGTGGTTTTCAGCTTCAGTGTGGTTTTGGAGAAGTAGATGAAGTGTTTTTAAATACTTCTTACAGTAAGATTCAGATTCTTTTCGCTTGTATTAAGCAGGGTAAAAATACTTGCTTGTAGGCCAGGAGTTTGATAATGATTTCTAGGAGTCATGAATAGCTTTTTTTTGTGTGTTTTTTGTCTCTTTATTTTAAGAAAGTAAAGTATTGTACTTTAGAGTTCGGAATTCCCAATAGCTTTAGCTTCCACTGGCTTTCGCATATAGGTCTTCTCTACAGATCGGGAGCAAACCTAACTTGCTACTGAAAAGCCAGTGAGTTTAGTTTATTGAACAACTGGGTTTTCTTGCAAGTTACATCTTCACATCTTTGTTGTTACTAACTAGATTATTAGTGTTGTCTTGAGACTCCTTTCACAGCAATTAAAAATCACACCAGATTTATACTACTTCTGGTGTAGGTGAGACTACAAAATCCAGCACCTTAGAAACCCCAGAGTGTTGGAGGTGGCTTTTATATCTGCTTATTCCGGATCAACTGTCTGAATCAGATCTGTGATGATAATACTTGCCTATGTTTCAGTAACTGTAAAGGATTTTGTGTTTGTGTGAGGTGACACAACCTTTATGAGTATATATAGAATATAGCTAATTGGAGCTTGTTCTTGTGAATTTTTTTTCTTTCCCAGATAATGGGATCCATGAGAGTGCTGTCCTTCATTGCAGATGGATTCTATATATACTATCCAATGCTTGTTGTTATTCTCTGTATTGCCACATATTTTAGGTAAGTGATATGCAAGACAAACCCTCCGTGTTTCTTTTCATTAAGAAGATTAGTTTCATCGATCAGGAAGATATTCAATACTCCTTTTCCAGCAGCTGAGTTGTGTCATATAGTAAAAATGCAAAACCTTCATCGATAAATCAATACTTTTGTAGATGAGATGTGTATACTTGAAGAATGTAGATTTTATTAACCCATAATGGAGTTTTGAGGATTTTTTCCTCCATTAAACTTCATTCCTAGATTTTGAGGGGTGATCTGCTTAAAATTTGGAGCCTGGGAACATTTGAATTCTGCTTGAGATTAAAATCGACATGAGGAATCTATGTTTTCATCAAGGTTTCCTAATAAACTAAGAAGCATTAGCAGGAATTTTAAGAGTCGAACTTTATTACAAGTTCATAAAAAATTCCTGACACGTTACCAGACTTCAGTTTGAAAACATACTGGTTTAAATCATTTGATACTGTTTCCCTAGGCGATTTGCAGGAGGCTGGAAGGGTAATTGCTTTATCCTCACATTACAAAATGTCTGCTTTTGCCCACGGATGGAATAGGATACTTTTGGTCTGACCTTGCTCTGCTACATTTGTGTTAATTTCTTCAGTTCTGCATTATCATCCACTCAGAAGCATTACATATGTTTTTAGTCATGTAATTAATATAGTTAAATGCCTTGAATGTCCATTATACTCTGTGTATTTATAGATAGCAAGACAACAAGGATCGTGCCCTAAGCTTTCCCTGCTTGTGAGAAAAGTGGTGGTGGAGGGGAAAAAAAATCAAAACAGACAAACAAACAAAAGCTGAACAGGAAAGCCAATGACAAGAAAAGGGAAAACAGTTTGTGTGACTTCCTGTCCATGATGATCCTGGGTCCTGAATGCCATAGTGAAAAGGAAGAATAGCAATTAAAGGAGATGAAGTTGCTTTAATAACCTTGGCTAATTCAGATAGGTGCAAGACTGAAGGTTTAATTAAAATCTATCAAGACAGCTTGATTTAAGCTTTGTTTACTACAGGAGTCTTAAACTTCAGATAGTATAAGACTAAAACTTTTCAATATAAATATACAATGAAGCCAACTTTGAGCATGATATTCTCCAGTTTAGAGAAAGGAAAAAAGTAAGAAATACAGCAGTTTATTCTCTGGTGTGAAGTTGAAAAGGTGAAAGTGGTTTCATGCTATTTGGTTCTAGGACTAGCTTAAAAAAGGTAGAGCAAGCTTATTATCTGACTGCTGCCTAATGACTCTCCAAAATGGCAGCCTGCATGCCTAGAGCTTAAAAGTATGCCACACATTTCTCCTGAGTGAAACCTGAGGTGAACGTGCCTTTCCTGTGTTATTACTGTTTCAAAAACACAAAAATCAACAATAATCAGGATTTTTATAATAATTCTTTTCTAGCAGAATCAATAACATATCATAGGTACAAATTCTGTTATATCTGAGAAAATTTAAAGCAATTGCCTTATGTTAAATCATTTGCACTACTCTCAGACAATTTTATCCCTCTATTTGAATAGGGATATTCCGTCCCTTTCAGTTAGATTTAGGAATGTGTCACTGTTCTGAATTTTCTGGTTTCTCAGCTAGTCTTTCCTTCTGTGTTGCTTTTTTGCTTGGATTGTCCATAAATTTCTGAATAATTTGTTTTACATCTTGCATTGTAATATATCTAGATTATTTATTGTAAATTAACAGAGGAAATTTCTTGTTCTTCTTTTATCAGTTTAGGAACTCGTTGTTTGAATCTTTTGGGATTCCAGCAGTTCATGGGGGATAGTGAAATGACATCTGATCTGATTGATGAAGGAAAAGAGCTAATCAGAAGAGGTAAATTAGGTCCTCTGTCATAGTCTTCTGACAAAGTCAAAGAACCATGGAATTGCCAATTTTGGAAAAGACCTCTTAAGATCACTGAGTCCAACCCCTAACACATAAATTCAACACTAAGTCCCCAAGTGCCACATCTAACATGTCTTTTAAATAAGGAATGCTGACTCCATTACTTCTCTGGGCTGCTTGTTCCAATGCTTGACAATCCTTTCAGTGAATAATTTTTTCCTAATATTCAGACTAAACATCCCCTGGCACAATTTGAGGCCTTTTCCTCTTGTCTTGTTGTTTGTTATTTAGAAGAAGAGACCATCCCCCAGCTCACTACAGCTTCCTTTCAGGCAAGTGTAAAGGGTGATAAGGTCTCCCCTGAGCCTCCTTTTCTTCAGGCTAAACATCCCCATCTCCCTTAGCTGCTGCTCATAGGACTTACACTCTAGACTCTTCACCAGCTCCATAGTCCTTGTCCTGAGACTCTCCAATGCCTTTCTTGCAGAGTGGCCCAGAACTGGACAGGATTTGAGGTTGTGATCTCACCAGTGCTCAGTACAGGGGGACAATCACCGCCCTGGTCCAGCTGGCCACACTGTTTCTGATACAGGCCAGCATGCTGTCGGCCTTCTTGTCCACCTTGGCACACTCTGGCTTGTGTTCAGCTGCTCCTGAGTAGCACCCCCAAGTCCTTTTCCACTGGTCGTTTTCTGGCCAAGGGCTGCAGCGCTGCAGGGGATAGTTGTGACTGAAGTGAAAAATGAAAGTGACTTGGTGAGCACTTCACCCAGCTCCCTCAATGCCCTTGAGTGGATCCCATCTGGTCACAAGACTAGGGTGGGAAGGACTTCTAAGATCATCAAGTCCAACCTATTACCCAACACCATCTCATTCACTAAACCATGGCACTGAGTGCCACATCCAATCTTTTTAAACACTTCCAGGGACGATGACTCCATCACCTCCCTGGGCAGCCCATTCCAATGGCCGATCACTCTTTCTGTGAAAAATTTCTTTATAATATCAAGTCCAAACTTCCCCTGACACAGCTTGAGACTCTTGTTCTGTCACTGGTTGCCTGAAAAAAGAGACCGACCCCCACCTGGCTACAACCTCCTTTCAGGGAGTTGTAGAGAGTGATAAGGTCTCCCCTTATGAATGTGTGTCTTCCAACTCAGAGGACTCAGTATCCAGAGACAAGACATTAAGACTGAGACAAAGAAGGCATTAGCTCCTCAATCTTTTCCTCATCATATAGTATGTTTTTGGATTAAATTCATGTGAAGTGTTGTGGGAAAGAAAGCATATGGCCTCTCAATATTTTGAGAAATATTCTGAGGCAATCCATGACACAAAATGTACTAGAGTTACAGCACTGTGGTTGCTATGTAAACACTGAGAGAATTAATTGACATCTTAAATGAAGTACTAGCTTTGTTCATCCAGTATTTGAATTTTAGATATTTCTAAATATTTTACAGTGTGTTACTGATCTAATTGCACCTAAGCAAGTGCTTATGTCATAAAGAATGGTTAGCATTTAAATGGTCTTTATCATCGACAATCTCATTTTAATCTTTCTTTGTGTGTGCTGATTGAACTGTGTGAATTCAGTTATTTCCTTTAGTGTTTTTTTGCAGTGTCAACGGTGTTTTTTCAGAGAAAGCATGTTGTTATGTAGAACTGTAATTATCTGCTGGCTTGGAAAGCTTTTTCTTTTACATTAATTTTTATTGAAAATGCTTCTTGAAAGTTGTTAAAAGCCGTTGTGTTTCATGAGTAAATTTTTGGAAATTAAAATTTCAGGATACAATGTTATATTGTAGAATACTTTTATTATATTTTATGAAAAACAAATCCTGGTTTTACTTAGAGTTTTGGGGTTTTCTGCAGCAAGATCTTGGTTCAGTAATGCTCAAGCTTTTTTTTTAAATGCCATACTTTCCTCAGCTGTTTCTAAGAGATTGGTTTTTTTGCTTTGTCAGCTTTTATCTGAATACTATGTTGTGACCTAGAATACCATCATGACAAATTTCTTTTAATGAGAAACTCCATAATGATAGTCAAGCAGCTTTTTGGTTTGCTTTTGTTTAGTTGTATGAGCTGTCTGTTTCAATGAGAATCTGCTCTTTAACTTTGGATTTTCATTGTTTGTTTAAAAAAAAGATATTGCTAATGATTTTTCTTGTATGGACCTCAGACAAATGATTTTTTTTTATTATTTATAGAGAAAAGAAAACGACAGAGGCAGGAAGAAGGTGAAAACAGGAGAAGGGTATGAGATTGTTTTAGCTAATTATAATAGTATTCTACTGCAGTATCTGCTAGGATTTGCCATGACTGTTTAATTCAGCATAATCTATTCCACAAAACTCAGTCTCACCTAGTTGATGGAATCAGTTTAATTTTGCTTAGTAGTCTTGGCTGGAGGTTCATCATAGAAGGTAAGAGAATGATTTTAGTGACACTGCTTGGACACTTTTGTGCTGTGCTGTATGCCAGTAGGTGTAACAGGTGTAAGCATTGAAAAGGTTCCTGATTTCTAGGACGTAAAATTCTCTGAAATGGTTTATCAGTCTCTTACATTGCTACTGCTCTCCTTGAAATAACTGCAGTTGCAGTGTCATCATATTGGCTGAAATGGGGACTCTGCTCCTCCCAAACTTATCTGTTGTTTTGTGTGCTTGTTGGAATTTAATTGGCAAAGGTTTTATTTTATTTTTTTTCCAGAGGAGGTAATTGCATTTAAGACAGAATTAATAGTGTCTGCCGAATAAAAAATAGAATGTTTGATTCAAATAATACTTTTTGTGCATGCTGAATTGAAAGGTGTGTAAAGCTTTAGTTTTTTATTTATTTATAACATTTGGAATCTAATACAGAAAGTCACAGAGATAAATAGAAAGAATACATGCAAGATAATACTGAAACTAAAACCTCTTTGCTTTTCCACCTCAGGTATACTTTAATTCTAGATGACAGCCAGTACTGCATAGGCCTTTCTTCTGATCCTTACAAAACGGTGATCTGATCTTAACCAACAATTTTAGTTAACAGCAAACTCAAATTTAGGTGTTACCTGTTATTTTGAATTTTGGATTAAATGCTGTAGCATATTAATTTTTTAAACTTTCAGGACTTTTGAAAGGGTCATCTTTTACTGAATCCTGATTTAATATTTAATCCTTCTGCAGTTTAGAATTATGACATAGGATATAAATTAGCACAGTAACTTTGAGTTTACCAGTTCCTACTAGTCCATAATCTAGGTTCTAGATATGACTCTGAAACGTATTAAAGTTATTGGAGCAATTAGAAATGTTTCTATAGAGACATAAAGTTGTCTCCTAATAAAATCGTGAGACTTTTTTTCTTTAATATTTCATCATACTTCATACTAAAACATTTACCTACTAAAGCTATCAGAGGGGGAACAAAACAACAGAACAAGCTTAGTAAACAAGGCCTGTCCAAATGTTTGGGGTTTTTTTGGGCTATCTACATCTTGTTATTTTTCCATTTTACCACTAGATGGAAGTAATAATCAGTAAAAGCAGCAGTTCCCACCATAATTTAGAGCAGTTGAATGGACTTTGAGTGCAGATTTGAGATACAGTTTGTTTCCTGCATGTCTTTTTCTAAAGAGCAGTTAGAGTAACTGATTTAGTGAAGAGACATATCTTGAATTTAAAAGGAAACAAAAATTCTTCCTGTGTCAGGATTCTGAAAAAGAATGTTTTTGAAGTATTACTTTTGTAGTCTGAGGAATTTAGCTCTAAATTATAGTTCTCAAGTACTTAGTTGATCACACGTAGGCTTTTATTGTGTTGATTTATCCTCACAGTTTATGGGGTTTTTTGTTGTTTTTTCCAGGAATGGAAGGAGAGGTATGGAAATAGAGATGATTCCACAAGAAACAGAGTTGTCCACACAGACCAAAAAGAATCCAGCTTCTCAGAGACCAATGCCAATAGACGTAAGCTTTGTGGGTTTGGGGAGAAGTGTCTTTTGCTTGCCTTCCCTTTCCCTTTTCTTCACCTCCCCTCTCCCCCCTCCCCTTCTTTCTTTTCTTTTTTTTTTTTCCTTTTTTTCTTTTCTGCACAGCACTGTCTGTGTGAGTACTTTCAAATAAATTCCTTTTAGGTGATGTGCTGGTGCATTCACTTCTGTGGCACTGTGCCACCTTTTCTTTTAAAACACTAGAGAGAGTGTTGTGTTTCTTTCTGTCTCCAACACTTCAGCTAGTTGAGATTGGAGATGCTGGCTACTCCTAAGACCAATTGGTCTTATGGGATGTATAATGATAACAGAGTAGCAGTTTTCAACAGCGAAATTATTTACGATCTTTATAATATGTCTTGAAGCTGGGTGTTGTAAGTTTTAAAATTTACCTTTTCTACTTGCAAATGAACTGTCTGAATAATGATTTAAACTTCCAAAAAGTTTTATTTATCAGAGTGTTAATGGGTTTTTGTGTGCTTATGAGCATTTTTTTTATGCTTCTGTGAGTTAAAAACAAGTGAAACTGAAGAAAAAGCAAAGGAGGAGGGAAGCTTTGAATACCATTTTGAGAGAACGCTGGTAGATGCCCCCTCCTCTTTACAAAGGTGGAAGCGCAGAGTTTTAGTGGTAGACTAACCAAAATTCTATTTTGACGTTCACCATATGAATATGTAGCACCAAAACAAGGTATAGGTACTGGCCTAGTGAAGGTTGCAGAGTGAACTGCAAAACAGTTATATTTCATTTATTCGTGGCATTATCTGTTTAAAAACAAACAAAAACTAGTAAAAATCCCTCCAACTAGATTAGTTAAAGCCTGAAGCTGGGCACACGAAAGCTTGGTTTAAAGGTAAAGTTTGCATATAGTTTCTCATTTCTTTTGATTCTTTACAAGGTAGATCTCATCTTTGAGGGGTGAAAGAAGAGTTGTAATTGCATGTATTCTATACAAAGTTGAAATACTGTAAATTTGAGCATGTTTGGTATAATATTGAATCTACGCTAAATTGTCGCACTTTCCTTTGGATGAAGCAGTTATTTTTACAATCTTTTGTGTCTCCATACACTCCAAGCTGTTCACAGAGCAAATGAGTTTCTTTCCTTCCTTGTACTCACTCAGCACTATCCAAGTACACCCGATCAAATGGTAGAACTGAAAGAGATAGAATAGAACTCCTTCAGGATGCAGAACCTTTGGATTTTAATGCAGACTCTATTAATGATGATCCTCTTGAATCTGACTCGGGAAGGTGAGGAATTTTCTATATTACTTACAATTAAGAGGTACTAATATCTTCTGTCTTATAACCTATGACAAATGTATCAAATGTTTCCATAATAGTAGTTTTGTAAACAAAATTTATCATTTGACTGAACTTGTTTCCTTTCTTCCTTCTCCCTCGTGATATGAGAATTGTTTTAAAACTCATTAAAACCAGAATATTTTTCAGGTTTTTTAGAAATATCAGAGTAAGTTTTGAATATGGCTTTGTATATGTATATATATATATATATAGTGACATAAGCTGAATGATACTGCATACTAAACTGGTGAATGTTCTGCATATTAAGGAAACTTCCCAGTCAGGAGGCACTCTGGCAGTCACACTCTTACCACCCCAGATTTTCATGGCTGGGACTGAAGCCCCTTCACAGCGTGTGGCTCCAGTGGCCAGATAGGTGCCCTGTTTCACTCCCTGCACATCCTACTCTCACACAGTCAGACAAATTTCCCTTTTCAGCTTGACTGCAAGTTTCCTATAGCAGAATCCCAGACGTCTGGTTGCTTTAAGTAATTTAATCGCGATGCTGTGACAGAACAACAGCTTGAGTTTCTGTGTCCAAGGAGGGACCCTAAACAAAGGGATCTCCTGGCTTTTGTACCCTTGCAGTTTGTGCATCTGATCCTCTGGGGTCTTCCAGCTCAGCTCTTGGCTTCTGCAGAGTCTCTGAGTGTCTGATCACCTGGCTGATGCCACAGGTCCCCATGCAAAGGGTCTGTTAATGATCCTTTTCCTGGAGCTCCTGCCATTTCCTGCCATCCAGGGCAAAACCTGCAGCGGCACACAGAGCTACCTCCACTGGGCGTATTCCTCAACAGACATATGTACATATAAGGTTTTCTGTAATTTCCTACAAGACATTAGAAAGCTCAATTGATTTCCTTGCATAAAGTCCATTATAAAAGGCTGCAAGAAATAAAACTGAGTATTATGGGGCCTGTTGCAAGAATTCAGCTGGGGATCAGATCTTGGAACTGCTGAAGTAAATTAAAACATGAACTTCATGAACAGAAAGTACAAGGCTGCACTGTGTAGATCTCTGTAATAGGCTTTCATGATTCTGTGGGTGGGATAGCAACAGAAAATTTCCTCAGTCTTAGAGTGTCTTATCGAACTGCTAAGGTCTGCTCATATTTAAAAAAGAATTAATATATTGCATGGGTGCTTTTTTTTTTTTTTTGTCTAGGTAGTTACGGTGTAGAACCGTTTAATGATAAATTTCCATTTAAAAACTTGTTGTTTCCAAGTTTTCAGCTAAAACTAGCATACCCAATTTAAAAAAGTCACAAATAGTTTCTATGAACTTGTATCTATAAGCAGCCAACTTCTTTTTGGATGCCATTATTTGTTTGGAGATTTTTGAGTTTTTGTTTGGTTGTTGGTTTAGTTGAGATTTTTTTTTAAGAAAAAAGTCCTGTTCAACCAAAACATCCAACTTCTTTCTACAAGGAAGCAAGGTTCTTTATCACTTTTTTTTTTTTTGGTCACATGAGGTTTAAGTTAGTGACTTTCTATCAAATTCTCATGGAAACAGTAATTCAGAAGAACTTAAGATTCCGGAATTTACTGAGAGTTAAGAAGTAAGATTGCAATGACGGTTATTTGATTTCATGGCTCTTTAATTTTCTATTTCCTGGGATAGTTTTTAAAGTTTTTAAAATTTATTCTACAGGTACCAGCCTGGTGGAAGATACCTGTCAATGTCTCGAAGCAAAATATTTGATGATGTCTAAGCTCCTCAAAACTAAAGAAAATTAGTGAAAGTCTAGCTCCTACTCGTTGCTTGGAAAACAGTGTATTTGTGATATATCACTGTACCTTCAAATACTGTTTTTGTTAAAAAAAAAAGAATATGAAGGAACAACTATTTTGGAAATGCACATGTGTGGTAATTTCACCACTTATGATAAGAATATGCTTCTATTGTAGATACTGTTGTTCATCAGTGTGGGCTTTTGTGTCATGATGAAAAGGAGAAAACTATTAAGTTAATAGAAGGCAAATATACTTTGAACTGTATATACAACTTGAACTGTAACAGTCTAAGTTCTAGGAAGAGATTTTCTGGAAGGACTTTTTAAAATTTTTTTATTTTAACAGATGCTGTGAGAGCATCTTAATGCATCCAAAGTGCAGTTATATCAATTACCATAATGAATGCTTTCTATAATTTTTCTATTTGAACTTTAGTTTAAAATCTGCTGAATAAAATTAAGGCTTCTTTTGCCTTTCAGTGGTGTTTGAATCAGACCCTGTATAAGGCAAAATACTGAGTGGCAGGCTGTTCTTCATAAAACCATAAAATACATGTTCCAGTATTTAGAGGGTGACTGCAAAGATGGAGACTCCCTTTTTTCAAGGAATCACATGGAAAGGACAAGGGATCAAGGGTACAAGTTACTCCTGGGGAGTTTCCAGTTGCACAATTGGAAGTTTTTGCACTGTGAAAACAATCAACCACTGGAATAATCTCCCCAGGGAAGTAGTAGATTCCCCAGACTGGACACTTTTAAAATTTGGCTGGACAAGGTGCTGGACCATAGAATCATAAAATCACAGAATGTTTTGGGTTGGAAGGGACCTTAAAGATCACATAGTGTCAATATCCCCTGCCCTGAGCAAGACCCCTTTCATTAGGCTAGGTTGCGCACAGCCCCATCCAACCTGGCCTTGAACGCTTCCAGGGATGAGGCTTCCACAGTTTTCTGGGCAACCTGTGCCAGTGCCTCACCACCCTCACAGTCAAGAATTTATTCCTAGTACCTAATCTAAACTAAACCTACTTTCAGTTTGAAGCCATTTTCCCTTGTCCTATCACTACAGTTCCTGATGAAGAGTCCCTCTCCAGTTTCCCTGTAGGCCCCTTCAGGTACTGGACAGTTGCTATGGGGACTCCACACAACCTTCTGTCCTGCAGGCTGAACAATCCCAACTCTCTCAGCCTGTCATCATAGGGGAGGTGCTCTAGAGCCCTTATCAACCTCAGGGCCATCTTCTGCATGTGTTCCAACAGGTCCATATCCTTCCTGTGCTGGGGCTCCCAGAGCTGGATGCAGAGCTTCTGGTGGGGTCTGACCAGAGCAGAGCTGAGGGGCAGAATTCCCTGACCTGCTGCCCACACTGTTTTGGTGCAGCCCAGGACATGTTTGGCTTTCTGGGATATGAGTGCACATGGCCAGGTCATGTCCAGCCTCTCACTCACCAGCACCCACAAGTCCTTCTCAGCAGGCTGCTCTCGATCTGCTAATCCCCCCAGCCTGTGTTGATCCCAGGGGTTGCCCCGACCCATGTTCAGGACCATGCACTTTGCTTTGTTGAACTTTATGAGGTTCACACAGACCTACTTCTCAAGTGTGTCCAGGTCCTTCTGGAAGGCATCCCTTCCCTGCACCACACAGCTTGGTGTTGACACATAGCCCTTGAGGTCCCTTTCAGCCTGGTAATCTGTGATTCTTTGAAGTTTGGTGGCATGAATTTTGGGCCAATGTGTATTGGTCAAGAAAGGCTATATTTTTCATTTTCCAACATTATATGCAGATAAATTATTTTAGCATGTGTAAATAGTTGAAATTGAATATGGACCAGAGTTTCACTGTCATAGGAGCATATGTGCAATAGCGAGAATACATTATCAAAGATAAAATGTTTGCTTAAGATCTTTAAAGTTGTAATGGTTTAAAATTTTGGCACAGTAGTGTTTTTGTATCTGTAAAGGAACTATATTATGAAAATTGAGTTCAACACCGAAACATAATTTGCACGCACCTCGGGCACGGCTTCAAACCGTAGAGTATTTCTTTAAAAGAAGGGAAATACATAGCATGACTAGATAATGGCAAACACTTTTAATATCCTAAATACCCTGGTTACATTATGTATCAGTTTTTAAGGTGCCTGTATTTTGCAGTAAGTTGTTACAAGAAGAAGAATAATTATTCATCTGTATGCCATTAAAAAATGCCAATTATTAACAGTGTAAGAAAGCTTCACATGAATTTCATTGGTGTAGATATATTTTTAAACCATAGTTACTTGAATGGATTTTCAAATGTAATCATAAGATAAAAGATGTGGTCAAATTTGTGGTAACTTTGGTAATTCGAGTATTTTAAAATGTTGCTTTTTGTTTTTTTTCTGAAGACTTTATCACTTGGGAGTTTTCTTATTTGCTTATTGCAAAGTTGTGTTGAAAACTGAAAGAGAACATGTTTCTATCATACATTCTTCACCCTGCTTAAAAACAGACATCTCTTAAAGCAGCTAGGAATGGGTTGTTCTGAAAAGTAAGCTTTTATGAATGACATATTCTACTAATTTTTAAAAATAGTCTGTGTTTTCTGAAGTAATTGCTAATGGGGATCTAACTCTACCTCCTGTGATTTAGTACAAAGTGTTCTAACAGTAGTAGTATTTGTAATATATTGATCTGCCTGTTTTAAAACACTGAATTGTTACTATGAAGAAGAAAACTCTATTTGTATAGAAATAACTATATTAATAAATTGGCAGATATAAAATAGTTGTCAGCTTTGTTCTTAGGTGAATACACTGAATGTCAGCCATGCCCACATGTATTCAAGCTCATGCAGTTTCCAGATTGCCTGAATTGGGGCACTGTTTTACTTTGGGTGTTTTGTATCTGTAGCTTGTTCCAAATTTTATGTCTGTATCAGCAACTGGAAGTTGAGAAATTGAGTCTCCCTTTGTTCAGTGTTTTCTTTTATCAACTCTATGCTAGCACCTATTTAATTTATTTTAGAGCTACTGAAAAGTGCTATCCTGAATTCAGCCTTATGTGAAAGGGTTTGTGCATGTTCTTGGACATTCATCCACATGAATGTTCTTAGACTTGATATTTCTATTTTAAAAATTTGTATCTCATTAAATTGCCCAAAAGTTCATTTATAAAAATCATTGGATGAAATAAGATTCAAGTTCACTCTTGAAATGTCACTGCAAAGGGATCTAATTCAGTGCTAATGGCAAAACTGTAGAAGGAATGTTTGTTTTTCTGAATGTCTGTGAAGTGTCTTTACCTAGTCCCTGGTGACTTCAGAGACTTGCATCAAGCCTTCTTAAGGACTGTTTTTTCCCCTCTCAGTGAAAAGGCTGCTAACAGAATTTTTGGGGGAAACATGGTCCAGATTTTATATACAAAAGATAGTCTCTAATGGAAGCCCTCTGTGCAGTTTTCATTGGAATGAAATAATATGAGGAGTTGTATTTCAGGTTCTAACCTAGACACCCTGAGCTCATTGAGGTGGGAATCCGCTGGCCTTTACTGATGTTGCAGTGGAGTGAGGTAATAACCAATGACTACTTTTTGAGCTCCAAAAATCTCTAGAGAGTCTCTGGATTGCACTTGCCCATCCCTGGTGTCACATCCTCCTTGGATGCTGTGTAAGGAGTTGAGAAGTCAGGATTCATCTATAGTGTGCATTTTTGCCCAGCAGTTACTATTGCTCTAATTATGTGCAATTTGTGGGCCGATTAATCTAAAGTGTGTTTTGAAAACTAATATGGGTTCATATTACTAAATCTGTAAGACTTTCAATAGAGGCATACAGAGTACAACTGTAAAAGGACATTGTAAAAATGAGGGGTGTGCCTGCACAACATTTGTTGTCTGCCTGAGTTGGTTTTAAACTAGTTTGCTTACTGCTAGTAGAAATAATGCAGAATTTGCCTGGGGGCTCTGTGCCTAAGGATTTATCCCACTCCATAGAGGGGAGGGGTGCCCCATCCTTGGGAACATTCAAGGCCAGGCTGGACAGGGCTCTGAGCACCTAGATCTAGATGGCCTTTACAGATCCCCTCTGATGCAAACCATTCTGTGACTGTAGTTGCTTCTCAGCCAGATTGTGGCAACTCTTGATGGGCTCTTTGCTGTGCCAGCAGCACTGCAGCTGAACAAAGTTAAAACTAGCTTTGATATGTTGAGCAGTGACTGTACTGTAGGCTAATGGTTCCTGCATCCCACTTGATGCTCTAAATTAGGTGATTTTAAATAGAACTCCCTTGCAAACTGTGCTTTTGGGAACTGAGTGTTAATGTGTTTTTTCTGTCAGTGTATATAGTTATATTTATTTACAGCTAAATGATGCCAATTATGTATTTCTTTATTATTTCATTCTCTGAATTACTGAGCAGTTAGTGTATACACTTCACCATCACTTCTGTAGTTTCCTGTTCATATGTGAACACCGAAAAAAGTTGCCAAAACACAAAAAATCCCACCCAGGTTAAGTACAAATGTTTGAATGTCTCCATGTCAAAGATTTAAATGAGTAGGAGGAGTGCATGCAAGTCACAATGTGCTTCAAAAAGTGAGAGGGAAAACAGTAGCCACTTTAATACCTTTATCAGTGTTGGAGTTCTTAGAAAGTATGGATAGCAAAAAGCTTTAGTCAAACTTACTACGCCTGTTAGATTTGTAGTTCTATTTTGTCTTGTGTTTAAAAAAATACATATTTTGATACATATATTGGGAAATAAGTCTTCAGCTAAAGGGAGGTCCATCTCAGCAGTGAAGTGAGGGAGTCCTTTTATGAGAGAAGTTAAACGATATGTAACTCCTAATCTATGGTAAGAGTGATGCTTTGGTCAAACAATAATGTAGCTTATTATTTAGGTACAGTAACATGTAACAGTAAGAAAAACTTTATACTGTAACACTACTGGGAAAATCATGGTATATGATCTGCCTTTATTTTGCAATCAAGCACTTGTAAAATAGTCATTAGCACTATTAATAGGTATGGTGGAAGGTTACTGTCTTTTCAATATTTATTCTTGCTATTTTAAAATAACATGACTGATTTTTGCATATGAAGTATTAAAAAAGTGATTACTATGATTTTCTCTAATTATGATAATTTGTATTTTATTAAATTTATATTGGAATACTGTAAATGTTATGTGAAAAATACTACATTTTGTTTCTGTTTTCATTATTGCTGTAACTACTTGAAATCTGAGGGGCATTCAAAATACCAAGTAGAGATCACCTTATGAAGGAAAACTTTTTGTGAGGCTTCCTGAAGAAATCTGAACTGTTCACAGACTCATATGTGCATCTTAGTTATTAACAAGAACACTATGAAGGGGATATATTGTGTCCTTGCTTTTAATTTTGCTTTGAAATTCAGAAAATGGTTACCTTTTTTTCAGAGCAGCTTAGTTGCAACTCTTGTAGACTTCTTGGAACTTTCACATTCCTTTTCCCTAATGGGCTCTGCAGGAATATGTACTGCTCCATGGCAGTTATCTAATACTAGCTGTGCCTCTAATTAAGTAGTCTAGTCTGAAGCCGAGACACTCCTACACCAGTTGATAAGGTTAACAGAAACTCAGCATTCCTAGCAAAAAAAAGTAAAGCACGTTGAACTAGATCCCTTTTTAATACATTAATTGCTGTCATTGATTTGATTGCATTATTTTTGGTACCTTCTGTTTGGTAAGCCAAATTAGGCTTATTCTTTGTTTCTCTTAGAATGCACTAGAATGTATTCCTCAGCATGCTTTTGTATGCACGTGTATGTTTTAGTTGTAGTTGACAGGCAATAGTAATATGCAGCTTCAGTTATTTCATCAGGATAATGTTGTTATATTTGACATATTCCTATGTACTATTGTAGTTTCAAGTGATAGCTTAGCTGTCACTGTAGAAATTAATCATTTTCTATAGAAATACATTGTGTTTCTGTAGAGATATCTGGAAGATAAGGGAATTCATTTGTAAGCATAGATTTAGTAATAGATCTTTTCTCTCCTGTGTATATCAAGATAGGCTGTAGGAGTGCTGCTTATGGATAGACTATCTTCTTTTGCCTTATGATACATGTGAGCATAAATACCTTGTTTTGAAAATCACTGAGTTACAAATTTGTAGTGTTCTAAATTATTGTTGTACTGGATATATTTTTTGAAATGTGTGTTATAATATATAGTCAAAGAGTTAAGTTGGCATGAAATAAATCATTTCTGCAATGCATTTTTCTTGGTGTATTTTAGATACTCATACGTCTCTGAAATCTTTTTGAAAGTGATCTTTTAGAGAAATTTGACCTATTTTTTTTTTCCCAGGTAGAAAACCTGTTTACTTTAGAAGACAGCCCAACCTTGTTTTGGTCATCATTTTGCATTTTCTTTTAAGCAGATTAAAAAGGGAAACTGAGAAGAATCTTATGTACCTGGACATGTTGTCATGACTTAGGGCCACACCTGGTCCCTTTACTGACACTCATCCCAACTGTGGAAGGCCAAGCATCTCCTGGGAGTGTGAGGAGACAGAAGTGCAGCCAGGCTGGTTGAGGATGTGAGTGTCCTGCAGCACCTGAGGGAAGCCTGTGAGGACCCTGTGTGTTCCTGGGACTGACTGGGCACTGGGGCATAAGGTGGTGTGAAAGGTGGGGTCCCTAAACCTCCCCCTCTTTTCTTGTAAGCACTCGAACTAGGACATAATTCCTTCTAGTTGACCCTGGCCACTAATGAGAATAGAGGCAAGAGACTGTTTCCATTGCAGCTGCGAGGACTTGAGCACAGTGAAGAAGGAGTTAACTCTATCTCATCTTTCACTGCTTGTGCATTTATCACTTCTGTTCTCCCTACAGGAAGAAAAAAAAAAAAAAGCTGCTGTATGAAAAAAACGCTGCAGTGTAGGTGGAGGGAGGTGATTGTGCTCAGGTGTTGTGCCCTCATGAGACCTCACTTGGAGCTCTGCATCCAGCCCTCAGCACAGGAAGGACATGGATCTATTGGAATGAGTCCAGAGGACGCCATGAAGATGCTCAGAGGGCTGGAGCAGCTCTCCCATGAAGACATGCTGAGAGAGTTGGGGTTGTTCAGCCTGGGGAAGAGAAGGCTCCAGGGAGACCTCACTGCAGCCTTTCAATGCTTAAAAGGGATTTATAACAAAGATGGGGACCTACAGACCTTAGGGCCTGTAGCAACAGGACACGGGGCAATGTTTTATAAGTTTTAAACTGAAGGAGTGTGGATTAAGACTGGTTATAAGGAAGTTTTTTACAATGGGAGGGGTGAGACACTGAATCCCAGACAATAGGTAACATTCAAGATCAGGATTGAGGGACCTCTGGGCACCCTGGTGTAGCTGAGTATGTCCCTGTTTATGGCAGAGAGATTGGAACTAGGTGATCTTTACAGGTCTCTTCCATCCCAAACCATTCTGTGATTCTATGAGTGATCTTCTATATGTATGATCTTCTGTATATGTTTGGGGTTTTTTCCCAGAGGTGGTTTGAATAGCGAAATGAATCACTCTCCACATACTTTACCAGCCATACTCTTTTTCCAGGCTTAGTGTGATAAATAACTGCTCTGAATCTACCAGTATATAGGTTAGATGGTGGAAGTTGTCCTTATTAAATACTAGCTTTTTGTTATTCAATCAGATGTTTATTTAGTTGGAGAGCAATATAAAATCTGGTGTTTAACTGTTGCAGTTGCTAATTAAACTACTTGAGTGCTCAGTGAATTTTACATCTTCTGAAGGAGCATTTGACTGACTGTGAATTACCAGGCTTGTGAACCTGTCCCTCCACAGCTGTGCCTGCACAGTGTCATGGTGCACCTGCACAGCGTGTTGCTTGTTCATCCCAGTCTCAGCTCTGAATGCTGTGATAAAGATCTTAATCCTTTCTCTTCATAAATATCCTGTGTTTTGCAACTCGTAATATGTTGGTTCAGTATACACCGTTGCCTTGAGGATTTTTTATCAAAAAACCCAAGTTGCTCAGGGCTCAACTTGGACAGAAGATATATTTTTTTTCTTCTTGGGAAATATGTTCTGAGCTGTAAAGAGAGATCCACCTCATTGAGGTATTGGAGTGGTTTATAGATGTGTGTTATGCACAAATACAAGAAAAGCTCATGTGTTCCACAGAAACAGCATGTTAAACAACAGGTTAAAAGTGCATGCTTTGAGTTGCTCTAGTCTACATCGAAGCAAGAGCATAACTGAGGTAATGCTTAGACATGATCTGTGGAAACATGCTAAGCCTTTTAAATCCAAGTGAACCCTTGTAGTTAAACAATTCACTGTCAAAATAATTTCCAAAACTTAGGAAACGTCATCTATTCTAAGTAAATTTCACAAAGACCAGATGCTGGTGGGAATTTTTCTTGTGTGTTCCCTATTCCTTTTTTGCCCTTGAGACTGACTTCTTCCATAAGCACTTGTAATTCTATGAAAACATCGTGCCTTTTATTTTGGAAGATTTTACTGGTTTAAAATCTATGGCAATCATGAAGCAATAGCTTCTAAGCCCAGGTTTCCTCAAATAACCACCAAATCTATTGCAAGAGGCCAGCACTCGTGGCAGCCAGTGTGACACAGCACCATCCCCTGTGTGTGTCACAGCATGTGAAAAGGAATGAGGCAAAGTCAACCTAGGGCAGAGAGAGATGGGACAAAGGAAGTGGGCTGAGAGGAAAAGCAGACTATTTGAGCAGTGGTGGCAAGAGAGGGCTGAGCTCTGGTGGCTCCTGGGGTAAGTTGCTTTTCCCAGCCTCACCTCAATTTTTCTGTGAGAAATCTGATAGCAACATGCTGATGGCTGGCCCCTGAGGTCTAAGAATATATAATCTTGACTACAGAGTAGCCAGGAAAACCTGTGTTGGGCTCAATACTGTGAAAACACGCGGTAGCTTTTGCCTCTCATTTCTGGCATCAAACATGAGCACAGTTCATAGCTTGAAAAGAATCCTGACAGAGGGAAAAGAGGGAAGCGGGTGGGGAGAATCTGAGCAATAGTGCAATTCAGAGCACCAAAATTAAATTACTTACACTGTGGTTTTGCCCCTTGGACAGTTCAGTGGTGGGTTGTTGAAGGTACAGACACTTGGAGTCACACTTTCTGGACTAATACTTAAAAGGGCTTTAAAAATCACTGGAGACCTGTTCTCTCTGAGCAATAAACACTGCAGAGACTGTGGCTGCTGGCTTGAACACTGATGTGCTGTAAAGCAATAGCCAAGCCAGTGCAGAACAGTGGGACTGGGATCTGCAGGCTCAGGGGAGTGGGTGGGTAGGCAAGCTCTGTTCCAGGTAACCACAAAGGTGGGAGACCACTGCCAAAGGGGGCAATAGCATGAACTTTTGTAAGTGTACCTCTAGTGTCACTTATGAGTTATTTGGAAGGAATTCAGAGCTAGAAATAAATAATCCTATAAACACTTTTAGAAGATAGGATGGACTTGCTTCCTGTTTAAGGAGGCATCTGTTGAAATGCTGCAGCAATATAATCATCTATTCAGACACCATTTACTGGGACCAATTAGTACTAATGAGCCTTACGTATCACCAGGAACAGTAATTACTAGTGAGCCATAGGAATTAACAGACTTGATTATCTTCTCATTGAAATGGAGAACTTTGTCAATAACAGACCATGTCTTACGTGGTTATTTCTCTGGGAATAGTTACAGAGTTTGACTGAGTACATTAATATCTTTGCATAAAGAACAAATATAAGACCAGTCATTATATGAACTATAGATTCTATCTATTGAAGCCCATAGCTTGTTGATCCTTTGGAGGGATCCCAGCTGTAATGTTCACAGTGTGGCAATCTGAGCTTATCCACCATATGGCAAGATGATACGTCCATTTACTGTGAGATGGATAGACTTGGCCAAACCAGGGGTTCCTCCAGAAGAGTATGTTCAGCAACGAGGATGAGAATAGCTGGCCCAATGTCACAACGAAGAAATTTGAGCTTTTAATTTTGGCTCTGGAAACTTCTAGAATTTGCAGAGAAGTATGAAACGTGACAGTATGTAAAATTATTTTTTGGCTCCAGCAGTACAGTGTTGGATTCAATAGTAGTTTCCTTGGATGCTTACACTCTTGAGATATTTTTCTTTATTACTTTAAAATCTAGAACTCCAATAGTCTCTGGTATCTGCTACAAAATCAGGAAGAGACTAGCAACTGTTACCCTGTGTAGACACAGAGAATTGTTAATGTATAAAGAAAAATTTATGTAAACAGTAAAATTTGTATTGGATTTGACTTTTCCTTCTTTGCCAACATTTTCAAATTTGCTCTGTTCCTGACTTTCTGCTGTTAGTGGTCCTAGAAAGGGGTAGAAAAGTTTTCTTCACATGGCTACAGTAGTCCACAGCTAAGTCGAGAGGAAATACAGACACAAGTCATAGAAGTGTCCATCCCAGCCTGCTAGCAATAGGATGCTCTGCTACAGCACACACTTTAATGTTCAACAGCAGAGAAGGAAGGGTTAAAGACATCAGCCATGTTAAGTCAAACTTCTCCTTCAAGGAATTGAGGTTTGTGAATATAATATTGACGTGCCAGTTGCTTCATAAAATCAGTTCAGGTATCTGCTGAACTTATATTTACAATGGAAGAAAAGTAACTCTTTAACTGGGTCCTATTATTTTAATTACTACTTCCTTGTCAAATATATAAACTCTGAATTCTTTAAATTTTAATGGTTTAAAAGTTAATAAAGTTGGTTAACTCTTCAACCAATCCTGTTGAAAAGAAGAACGTAGTATATATAAAAAACATCTTTGATGCTTGTTACCACTGCAATAGTAAGATTAAATTTCTTTCAGAACTTGTACTTGAAAGATTCAATTTCTTTGAAAGCATGTCTGCTTAAAGAGGAGCATGTATTTTGTTTCAGCAGCCTCCTTGTCAGCTGTATGTGTGACTGGCCTATTCAAACGCTGCCACCTCCCATCCCACCACTGCACACTCTTCCGGACTGCTTGCTCCTTTCCTTGTGGTAGGAAACCATGGGTTGCTTTCCAACAGACCTAAGTGAAAATAACTATTGTATAGCCCCAGTATTGAAGTGAAACAAAGTCCTGCCCTCCAGAAAACCGTGGACAGTCCTGCAAAACTCTTCATGACAGATTGTGCTAGTGAGCAAAATCTATTTAAATCTATGTGTACAGCTAGCTAGCTGTCCGCACCAGCCACTCAGTGGGAAACCTGTTGATTATTCTTTATGACAGCTATAGACTCATTAAATCCCCGAGCTCAGGGTAGCAATCCTTTCACTGTCCTCATCAATTGAAGAACCCATTCCCAGAGCGGTCTCCAAGATTCTACAATGACAGTGGAAGAAGGTTTGGGCAACACTAGAGCAGAAGTTTTCAAGAGGACCCCCATCCCCCAAACTCCCTCCTGCAGCAGTGAAGGACTAGACTGAGCTCTTAGCATGGGCAGAAGGAGTTGATTGTCTGTTCTGGTTTGGATCTGAGTGTGACATTTCAGAAAAACCACGTCAGAAACCCCTAACTCAACACATTGTCCCTTTCCAGGAAACTTCTCTAGGAAAGTCCCTGGGCTAGAAAGTCAATGAATTAAGTGTTTTGTAAACTTTGCAAAAGAAGCCTTGCACCACACAAGGGTTGCTCCAGCGTCCTCTCTGGCTTTTGAGCTAGACATTAAGGCAGAGGACTGATGCCTTACCCATTCCACCCACAGAAGATTTCTCACACTGATGCCTAGAGATGGACCAATGAAAAATCCAAAACCTTGTGAGAAAATGTCACATCACCCAAGTAAGAGATATGTTGTGTTTTGTGCTTCTTTTTCTTTTCATGTGTTAGTTTTATTCCATGCACAAGATTCATCAGGGACTTCAAACTGCAGGACTTAATTCCTTAAATACATTTACCTAAAGTCTGTTTTATCTTGCAGCATTAGGTTTCACTAGGAGTATCATGATATAGAACTGTATGTGCCTGGGGAAGAGTGGGAGAACTTTCACTGGATGACTTTTGCAGCCTTACTTCAAGATTTGAAATCTATTATTCAAAAAGCGGCTGTCTGGGACTGTGAGGAATAGTGATGGGCTTTGCAGATAATGCAAGCTGCTTAAGGAACTGTACATAGAAATTACCAAGACAGTGTACCTGCCCTCCACAAACCTGTCAGAGTTCCTGACAAACCCTTTTTTTATATTCAGCAGTGCAGTCCTGACCACCAGAGTACTTCATACCTTGGCAGAGAATGGACTACTCCCATTTTAATTCACATGATATTTCCAATCTTTTCAAATGGAAGGTATTTTTAACATACAGCCTTTAACTCAGTCTTCATTAATTTTTCCTCTGGATTCTTCAGAGACTAAAATTAATTTTTTCTTCAAAAACAAGGAATAAATAACACTTGCTTTTTCACAGTTCTTGGGTAAAAGGAGGCAAAGAGTTTACAGTTCTGATTTGAATCACATTTGTGACAATGTCAGTCGGAGAACAGCTAGCAGTCAGACCTCTCAGAAAGATCTACCAGCTGGGGCTAAGTCTCTGCATTCTCCTCCTCCCAGTTTACCCAGTTTGCCCTTAAGGAAAAACATTATTCCAAGAAAAGCTCAAAGCTCCAAATTTCCCAAATTTCTTCTTTAGAAGCTGAAGAGTCTCAGGAATTTTCCCACCTTCTTTCTTGGTCATAGGTGACATGTTGGTGATGGCAGGACAGGGCTGGGCCAGGTCAGGCAGTGCAGGCAGGGAGCAATGTCAGAGGAAAAGCTGGATTTGCAGACTGGATCTGCCACTCAAGGGAGCTTCTTACAGTCCAGGAAGCTGCATGTCATGGACTGCAGCATAGCACTGCAGCCTCTGTCCTTGGCAGAGGCAGCTGATGGAGGACTAAACATGCCATTCTTAGAGCTTATGTAATATTTATAGTAATAGTATGACTAAATTAATATTTGTCTTGCAGTATTCTACCCTAAGAAACATTCTGTTACATTTTGTGAGCTGTTTTTTTGGTTCTGGGTGGATGCTGTTTTTTTTTAATTCTTGCCATCATCAAAACAGCCATCTTTGGTGACATCCGGGTCTTATGACTCTTGGTACAAAAACTTGTGAGGGAGGTTTCATCCATCAGAAGATAGTGACTTCCCCCTGTAGATAAGAAACACGACAACTTATGCAAGTTTTGGTTAGATAATGTTAGTGAATTCTTGTTAGCATTATCTGGTCTCAAAAGCAGGAATGGTGTATCAGAAACATGGCAGTAGTTGTAGTGTACTGTTTCTTGTTCATATGGTTGAATTATACTTTTCATTAGCATAAAGCCATTTGACACAATACAACTGATTTGTTTTTAAAAAGAGTAAGTTTTCAGACAGAAAAAATAGTTTACAAACACTTGAATCCTGACTCGTGCCAGTACCTAGACTTGATTTTCTGTAAGTGGCTATGTCCTGGTAGCTGCCAGTGGTCTGTACTGTGGCAGGTTACCTGTAAGCATCAGAGTCTGTCATGGAGATGCAAAACAAGACACAGACTGAGAACATAAATGGGTGTAAAGGACTGTAAAGGCTTGGGTGACTAACTTCAGGGAGCAGTATGATACTATGCACTTCACTTCTGTTGCATGCATCAGGCCTCACTGCACATGTTAGACATCACACTCCTAAAATGAGCAAGCACTTCACTAGGGAGGAAAGTTATGCCTTGACAAAGAAAGTCTTGAAATACAGCAGGGTCTATAACACATTGTAATTTGGCATGTGAGGTTAGGGTTAGGGGTATGCCTACTTGTCTGCATTTCCCTCTCCAGCATGTCTCTCTGCAGACTTGTGCCATTGTCCCACGCTCCTTGTTCCCTTCCCATGCAAGCCACACAGACTACTGCACTGTACAAAGTAGGGTCATGGTTTCCCACTCCTGATGGCACTCCTACCTAACCTGCAGCTAGACAAGAGCACCTGGATTGTGGAAGAAAACTTTGTGGGCATTTGGGATAGTTAACATAGATTTTTTTTTTTGTTTCCAGCAGTTGTTAAAATAGAGGTAAGATAGAAGTAGAGCATAAGTTGCTGGTGTACAGGAAAAAATACGTCACAGCAAGGGCGTATTTCCTACAGGCTAGATAGGAGGATCTATGCTGGATGGTCTGAATAACTGATGTTAAATCTGGACATAACCAAGACATCAGCTATTTAAAATCATTCTTGATTATCTGCTGAACAGGGTCGAGTGAGGGGCCTACAAAAAGATTTCACTGCCCTGAAGCCCATATGGAGAGAGACAACACTTGCCTAACTTCCCAGCTAATAAAAACCCCCACCATCCCATTTCAAAGGAAATGGCAATGGGGAGGGGCAAAGCAGTCTCACTGCTGAGACAGACCTCAACTCTGTGGGTGTGAAAATAATCACACACAACACAACAGTGAAACTTCCCATTAATGCGGTTCGCAGCTGGCAACTTGAGTCACGTACCTCGGAAAGGGCAGGAGGGGTGTTACAGAGTGCCTTTTGGCCCCCTGCTAAGAGGTAAGTTAGAAAACATTCTCAGCACCCTTCTGTTACGGTCAAGGTCTTGTTTATGGCACGAAGAAAGAGAAGCTTACATATAAGTAAAGACAAGAATTTATTGTTAATTGAAACGTGAAGATTTTTGCTAATCCAGATATAATTGATACGGAAAAGGAAAGAAAAATAATGCAGTTAAAACTTCAAAAGTTGAAAAAAAAAAAAGTTCAAAAGAAAAAGTTCAAAAGAACTTAAAAGTTCCAATAAGAATGTTAATCATACAATTAGTGAATCACAGAATACAGTAGGTTGGAAAAGACCTCTGAGATGACCCAGTCCAACCTTTAAGTGATCAACCCTGTCAACCAGACTATGGCACTAAATGCCACATCTGGCCTCTTCTTAAATACCTCCAAGGATGGTGAATCCATCACCTTCCTGGGCAGCCCATTCCAATGTCCAGACACTCTCTCTGTAAAGACCTCCAGCTCTCTCAGGTGTTCCTCGTGGGATTTAGGGTCTAGTCTCATCACCACCCTCATTGTCCTTCTCTAGACATGCTCCAGCACCTCAATATCCTTCTAAACTGAGGGTTCCAGAACTGAACACAGTACTAAAGGTGTGGCCTCACCAGTGCTGATTGCAGGGGAAGAATCACTTCCCTGGTCCTGCTGGCCACACTACTCCGATACAGGCCAGGATGCCCTTGGCCTTCTTGGTCACACTGCTGGCCTCTGTTCAGTTTCCTGTCAAATCAGCACTCCCAGGTCCCTTTCTGCCTGTCACCCTGTCCCCAGCCTGTAGCGCTGCATGGGATTGTCGTGGCCAAAGACCAGGACCTGGCACTTGGAGTTGTTAAATCTCATGTTGTCGGAATTAGCCCAACTCTCCAGACTGTACAGGTCCCTCTGCAGAGCCCTCCTAAGCTCCAGCAGATTGATAGGCCCCCCTAGTTTGGTGTCAGCTGCAAATTTGCTAATGGTGAACTCAATGCCCTTGTCCAGGTCATCAATACTAAACAAGCCTGGGCCCAACACTGATCCCTGACACCTCTAGTGTGGCACCATTCCCCACCACTCACTGGGCCTGGCCACCCAGCAGTTCTTACCTCAGGGTGCACCTGTCCAAGCCATGGGCTGCCAGCTTTTCCAGGAGTGTGCTGTGAGAGACGGTGCCGAAGGCTTTGCTGAAGTCCAGGTGGGCACATCCACAGCCTTCCCCTCATCCACCAGGACAAAAGAGATCGGGTTGGTCAGGCAGGACCTGCTCCTCCTAAATGCACGTTGGCTGTGTCTGATCCACCATCCATCCTGTAGGTGCCGTGCAATCCGTGTGGCTCAGTAGGTCACTAACTGCTTCTGTTTGGATTGCAGAAGGATTAGTCTGGTCCCTATCCCTGTCCAACAGCTCAGAAGGCCAGATGTTCTGAGGACAACTTGTCTTTCTGTTGAAAACTGAGGCAAAGAAGGCATTAAGTGTCTCAGCCTTTTCCCCATCTTTGGTAATTATGTCCCTCCATGTGTCCAACAAAGAATGGTGGTTTTCCTTGCCCTCCTTTTGCTGTTAATGTGTTTATAAGAACTCTTTTTGTTATCCTTAATGGAAGTGGTCAGATTTAGTTCAAATTGCGCTTTCCCCTCTCTAAATTTCTTTCTGCATGACCTAACAACATCCTTAAACACCTCGTGAGTTGCCTGCCCCTTTTTCCAAAGGTGATACACCCTGTTTGTAACCCTGAGTTCCTGCAAAAGCTCCCGGTCCAGCCAGGCCAGTCGTCTTCCCCACTGTCTCACCTTTCAGCACATTGGGACAGCCTGTTCCTGTGCCTTCGATATTTCTTTCTTGAAGTACATCCATTATTCCTGGAACCCTTTGTTTTTATGGGCTGTTTCCCAGGGTACTCTCTGAACCAGCCTCCTGAATAGGCCAAAGTCTGCTCTCTGGAACTCCAGGGTAGAGATGTTGTTGATGCCCCTCCTTGTTTCACCAAGTGTTGAAAACTCCAGCATTTCATGGTCACTGTACCCAGATGGCCTCTGGCCATCACATCTCCAGCAGCTCTTCTCTGTAAACAGCAGGTCTAACAGGGCTCCACAATCAAAAATACCGTGTTCAGGCAGGGACAAGAAGCTGTCCTCCACACACTTGGAGAACCTCCTAGGCTGTGTTGAGATGTCAGAAGACATCTGGCAGGTTAAAGTCGCCCGTGAGAACAAGGGCTAGTGATTTTGAAATACTGCCAGCTGCTTGTAGAATAATTTATCCCCCTCTTCATCGTGGTTGGGCAGTCCACAACAGACTCCCACCAGGATGTTGTCTTTGCTGACAATATACAATAATACAAATAAACCACACCATTTTCTTGGGATTGTAGTCACCCTTTCATTGTTCCTGTAGGTCTTAAAGTCAGCATCTTCAGATGTTAGAATGCCTTAAAACTGGAAATCTTCAGTTTCTGGTGTCTTCTGTGGGACTATTATCACGCTGACGCTCTAGGATCTACTTGAGGTCATCTGTCTAAGTCTCTTAAGATGCATTTACACCTTTCTCTTTTTTTCCACTGGTCTGCAGCTACATGTTGCGGCTGAGTTTGCCATGTGTGGTACATTTCACATATGCTGAAAGCATAAACCAGCTCCAGGCCTGTATTTCTCTGAGGACTGATAGGGAGCTGCAATGCTAAGCCTGTGTTCCAGATATTATCATTTAATGCCCGTACTACCCTATGCTCCATGTGGTGTCTCCAGCCTGGTATTTCTTCACCCTTTATTCGTGTTAGAGGTAAACATCTCCATTATACATAAAATTACTAATAGCTACTGCTGTCCACATAAAACTGCGGCATACGAAGGTAAACAAAATTAAAATTAATTCTTGTAGGCAACCAGTTAGTTAGAGAAAATCCTGTCACAGAAAGTAAAACAAAGCTATAGGCAAATCATGAAAAGTTTAGACAAAGCAAGCCTGGCAGGCCCTCATCCTGAAGCTCTGCGAAAGCTGGTTCCCTGTTGCTAGCAGTGACAATGACAGCTTACAGGGCTATCCTGCTCCACTTCCCAGCATTTCTTGCCCGCCTCTCAGGGAGTTAGGCATGCTATCATGTGGAGGAGCCCTTTTAATTTCTGTGGTGTAGTACATCCAATGCAAGTCCATATATCTCTAGATGAATGTTTACTGATTATCCAGATTTTGAAAGTTTTAGAGATTGAAAACTATGAGTGAAGCAGCAAAGCAAGGAACGGCTGCAGCAAATTAAGTTCAGAACTTTTCCTACTACTAGGACTATACTGCCTAGCTGGAATTAAAGGTTTGAATTGTTTATGTCAAAAGCATGAGGAAAATCTTCTGTGTTGAATAATTCCCTCAGCACTGTGATTTTTTCATTTCAGTGGCTTGTAGTACACAGAAGATAGTAAGCAGATGGAACTAGTTTATATGCACCCATTCATGTGAATTCTTTTATAAAAGGGACTTTTATAGTAAGATCTGTTTTGCTGAAACCTTTAATATCATCGTAACAGAAAGAGACAGAACACGATAGAAAGGCATTTCTAATTGGATTTCCAAAACTGCTGTGTGTGGGTTTGGCAGTTTTTCTTAGTCAATATTCACAAAGCCACAGAAGTTCACAAGTTCTAGCTGGAGACTGCTGTCTCAGTGGTCTGCTTCATCTATGAAAAGCATGCCCAAATTGGATGATAGAGCATGAAGTCAGGAAAAAAACATTCAAACCCCAAACAATAGCAAGTAGATAGTGGAAAAGGTGGTCTGTCTTCATCTTAATCCCATACATGTGCCCCACGGGCTCGGGTCAGTACTCTATACTATGATGGCAGAAGCAGGAGACTGATTTCAAACTGCTTTGGCTTTCCCTGAGGTGTATCAAAGACACATGCAAATGTCCATTGCTCAGGAAGGGAATGCATGCACTAATTTTAAGAGAGACTCTTTCCCACAGATCTAAAATTTAGAGACTTATGAAAGCACACAAGGCGTTAAGCAATTTTAATTCCACTAAGGCTAAAAGGTAGTATCCTCAGAAAGCCACGTCTGATGACGTATCCTGGAATTACAATCCTTTTAGTCTGACTTCTACACCAGGCAAACAGGAAGAAAGGAGGAGTTTTGGAATCGCCGATGGATAGCCAGCTGGACATGTGCCCACGTTGCCAAGCAGGCCAATGGCAACCTGGCCTGCATCAAAAATACCGTGTTCAGCAGTACTAAGGCAGTGATTGTCCCTCTGTACTCAGCATTGATGAGGATGTAATTCAAGTACTCTGGTTAGTTCTGGGCCCCTCATTTCAAAGAGGATATTGAACTGCTGAGGAAAGTACGGAGAAGGGCAACAGGGCTGGGGAAAGGTCTAGAAAACACATCCCATGAGAAAAGGCTGAAGGAGCTGTAGGTGTTTAGCCTGGAGAAGAAGAGGCTCTCTATGACTGCCTGAAAGGAGGGTGTAGCCAGATGGGGGTCAGTCCCTTCTGTCATATCTCAAGCCAAAGGATGAGAGGAAGTACCTTAAATTATGCCAGGGAAAATTAAGATCAGATATTAGGGAAAAACACCATGTTGCTTAATTGAAGCTCAGGCATTGAAATAAGTTAGAAATAAGAGAGGTAGTGGAGTCACCGTCTCTGGAATTGCTCAAGAGGTGTCTGCATGTGGACTTGGAGATATATTTAGGGGTGATAATGGTGATGCTGGGTCGACAGTTGGACACAATGACATTATAAGTCTCTTCCAACCTTGATGATTCTATAAGTCTGTCATTCTGAGAATATCTGTGTTGTGCAGGCACTTGAGCTTGTTGCTAGCAGTGCTGTTTTCAGATAGGAAGTTTTAGGGCCACCCTATGATTCTCCTTCTCCTCAGGCTTTGGCCATGAGTCTCAGCAGATCTGTGTTAAAGCCCCCACCACAAGATCGATAAGCCTGTTGGCAGAGACACTCCTGCTGGACACTTCTAACCACATCACCTCTTGCCTTCCAGGCTTCTTGTATCAGCAACAATACCCCATAAATCTCGACAGCTGCTTGCAACAGCAGATGTGACCTGCAGGCTATGGCAATTCAGCACTTGTGCTAAGTGTTACTGTGAGAACTTCACAAGGACAAAATGCATTCATGGGTTCAAAGAGAGGCTAAAGAAACTCACGGAAAACAGCTCTGCAGGTGGAACAGCTCAGGAAGCTGGGAAATGTCTGAGTGCTGTAGGGCAGATCGTGGAGTAGGACTCCTGAAGGATGAGGCAAGCCTGGTGCATGTAACACAACGGTGGCTGCAGTGGGCATTAAGAGATTGGACCAGCAGAACTTTGGACTGACCCCCCAAAAACTTTTAAAGGAGTTGAATGTTCAGGTTCTCGTGGTCACAAGCTACAAAGTTTTGGGCACTGCAGTACTAGGAGAGGGTAAAGGGCAGTATTTGGCATTCATCTGTTTTGAGAACTGACCCTGGGTTTTTAGACTACTGACTCACCCCTGCACAGATTTTTTCCTCACAGACAGAGACCTTCACTGAGGCAACAGCAGCTCCTCTGCCATGATGGGACCATCTCAGGATTCCTGTGTAGAGGAATCTGGCAATAGCTCATCTTATGGGTGACAAAAGACACTTCTGAAATGTGGAGGCCGTGGAGAGAAGGGACTCTGGGACATCACGAAGTTCCCTAGAGCAGTGGCATTTCCCCAGCTAAGCTGATGAGTATTACCAGCATGTTGAGTGCTGAATCATGGTGCTCTGTCAAATGCACCCCAGTCAATAAAAGCATCTAACTCACAGACCGCCAGCAGGTTTCTGGAACCAGGAACCAAAACAGTCCCTGGTAATTTGGAGAGGAAGATCCAGAGAACAACAAGAAATAGCTACGTCTTATTTGTGGTTGTTTTAGAAATGGTACTACACAGGATGAAGCCATAGCTACAGTCAGTTTGCCTCTATGGGCTGCCAAGGGTAGCATTCCCCTCCCCGCCAGCTACTACAGCTCCCCTCTCTACCACCTCCCTCCAGACACTCCTGCAGCAGTGCCTTGCCTGGCTCTGCCCTCTCCTGTATAACTACTCCCAGTGCTACCTACCACCTTTTCCTCTCCTGCCTAATGGTGCCTGCATGATCCTATTTACCTGTAAAAATCCGCATGTCAAAGGACTGGGAGGGGTGTCAAAAAATGGTGAAGACTTCCCCTCTTGGCATATGCTTGTGCCAAGTGCAGACTTCACAATTATCCTTCCTTCCCCAGGCCATTCAATCATTTGTGATCGTCCTTAGGGAGGCCTCTCTGAGGAGCAGCTAGCTGAAATGTTCTCTCTGGTTTTGGCTCCCTCCTCTTTTCCCCCTTCACTGAGGACAGACTGTTCTGTTTTTTGTTGCAGAAAGCTGCAGACTGTTCTCGTTCTATTCTTCCTTACTTCCCCCACTTTGCAATTATTAAGGACAGCTTTTCAGCATCAAAAGGTATTTGATCCCATGAAATACTGAGCTCATGTAACTGTTTTTTTCTGTGGACAAAAGGGTTGAGCACAGAAGTTCTCATGCCTGTAAGACTTCCATTGCATTGTTTCACTGTGGTTGACAGAAATTTGCCAATATTTTTGAGAAATGTAAAAGAATGAGAAAAACCCCTCTAGCTCCCACGACATTGTTTTTTCCACTTGGCCACCTTAAAGTTTCATTATTTCAAGGCACAGGATAAAAATAAACAAGTTTCTGTAAACATTAGCTGATGAATTTCTTAAAAAGATGAAGTATCTGGTGTTTTAATTTTCCATTCTCCAACTGAAAACAGATTTGTGGTAGATTTTCAAGAAAAATAAAAATTTGAAGTAACTGCCTCTTTTTCCGGAATGCTCCTGGTCTCAAATAACCTTCAAAAACTTGTGAAGTGATACATGGAGGGGAAAAGGCAAGTAAAGAGGAATACTGGGAACGGTATAGGCGTGTAGCCAAGCAGACTGATCCCTTATGCAGGCACTGCTGGCAGTGTGCACTCTTTGGGCTGAAAAGGGATGAGCTGAGGCACACTGCTGTGGGGTCAGACTGATGTGGAGAGTCTGGGCTGCATCTCGGTTACAAGCAGGTCTGGGGACTGGACCAAGCAGGCAGGCAGGTGGTGACCACCTGCTTTGGAACTAGGTCAGTAGCAGGAGCACAGTTGCATGTGCCAGCTGGTCTTTACTCTGGAAAGCAGACAATTAATTTCAGCTGGATAACTATAAGCAATGCAGAAAGAGGGCATTTTTGAATATAAAAGCACTTTATTTGGATTCTGAATTAGATGATCTGTAAGGTCCCTTCCAAAAAAAAATCTTTTCATGTTTCTTTGATTTAACTGGATTATAGCTTGGTTTAGAATCAGAATACTTTTCCCTTGACAATGTACTTACTATGAGGGTTTCATTTTAGTGTATGTGAAACTTGTTACATTTTAATGGCAGGAAAGAACACCTAAAGGCTTATCCTGTAAAATTACCCTCCTTCGGTGCAGTGTTCTGAGACTTCACGCTTGCTTTTTTTCCCCCAAACTTTCTAATTTAGTTGTATTGAACACTAACAACCATGCTCTTTTTTCCTACCAAGAACAAGCAGATATGTTCACTTCCCACAGCTGGAGAGCCTCTCCACAATGAAGGTCACAGGTGGCACTTTAATAAACAGTACTGTCACTTGTAGACTAACTACGGTAAAACATCCAGAGCCACTTCTTTGAGACGCTTCTTATAATACTTATAAGGCATTTCTTATAACTTCCCCCCCACCTAAAGTCAACAAGAAATCTGAACTTTTGGAAACTTAAATTGACAGGTTCTGAATCTCTGTCATGTGTTTATAAATCATGTTAGACCTCACAGTATATTTTTTCTTAGTAGATTCAGTCCAACCTGAACCACAAACTGAGCAGAGAATTCAGGCTGTTCAGGCAAAACCAAAAATCAAAGAGGTGTGTATTCAAAACGCTTTAGAAAATGAGGAGGAAAAGTTTCACAGTTCCGATGAAATCTCTATCTCTTTCATGACAAATTCTGAATCCATTGAACTCTGCTTAAAGCATTTTGCACAGTAACAGAGCAGGTACAATCAAACACAATTCATCACAACCTGATGTAACCTGAGACACCTGAAAGCACACTAATAATTTTTCAGATTGGTAACTCATTAACCAGCTCAGATACGGTACAATCCAGTTTTCAGAAGGGTGTGTGGAAGGTAGATTAAACTATCCATGTGTGTCTGTATATGTCTCAGCTCACTGGCAGAGGGCAGGAAAGGCAGCAGAAGGCTTCTTTCTGACTGTCTAGATTTTAAGTCCACTTTTTTTTGCTTTCAAGAGCCCATCTTTGTGGTTCCAATCTTCACACATCCTTCTGAAAGTCAGTGCAAATTCTGGATATGAAATTCTTCAGAATTTGTTATCGAGTGAAAACCATTTCTCCGACCTTCAGTGCCTCTATTTTGTCTTTGCAGACTGTAGGGGAAGGCAGCAGGAGCTGTTTCTCCCGTGCCAGCAGCTCAGAGAATGTTCCTGGGGCCTTATCTCTTCTGTACTCCCAGGAGGTCTCTGCAGATCAATTCACAAAACAAAGACAGTGAACAGAGGGATGTTGTATTTTCACAAGGTCAATATCTCTGAATCAGTAGATGATCAAATAAGCATTGTTTCCTTCTTTTGCATTAATGTGCAATCGTCTGCCAGATGAGAGATTTAAAGCATATTTTCAGTCTTGCACAAGCTTCGGTTTAGTACCAGGAAGTACCTGTCGATGAAAGATAAGCAGCCTGCCAGCATGCAAGTGGTACTCCTCTAGCAATTGCCTAAAATAATTCTTTTGCTTTTGCCAGGAAACAATGCACATTTTTATTCTTGCTCGGTGTTTTATCCGTAGCCAGAACTGAGCTCTTTCTCCCATGGGGTCTCACACTGTCTTGTATGTGCTGATACTGCCATCAGCTTTGATCCCCTGTGTTCAACTTGCTACTGCCCGAGAGGGCCAGAGAACATGACACAGGCTATTTCTTACTCCTAAGGATTCTATCAAAGCCCTGATTCCTTATCTAAGTGTTGCATTATCTCACTGACAATGTTTGTGAATTTCTGCAGAGTTGATAATACCTGTGTCTAAGCACAGAGCAATTTCTTCTCATCATAAGGGTGTTTAACCTTTTCAGTTTTCTTCTTGCTGTACCTGAACACAAACTCAGTGTCTCCCTGGAGGTTCTAGCCACGAGCAGGTCTACAAAGTGGCAATTAGTCAGCAGGAAAAACATTCATGCTTCTGAGTTGTTTTTTGTGAAACACAATTGACAGTCTCTTACATACATTCTCTCTTTTTTTTTTTTTTTGAGTAGAAGATTGAACTGGTGATTTTTTTTAACTCTATCAAATATGAAAGCAGAGAAATACGTTATAAAAACATACCCATGCTCAAGGCAGGCACGGCTATGCAGCACCTTCCCAACAGGCATCCCTGGACTTCTCTCTCAAAGAGGGGAAGCACAAGGTGTTTCCTACTCCCCAGCCAACAGCCCATTTGGGCAGAGATGAGAAGAAGGGCATTCTTTTTAAAGGAGATAAAATAAAAGGACTCCTGAAACCCCACGGCAATTGCTCAGAGAAGCAGTGTAATTGCAGGTTGGGCCAGCCGCAGACTCCGGTGTCACCTTGGAGACCAGCTGGTAAACTCCAGCCTCCCAAAACACGGGGGGCCAAGGCAGCCTGGTGTGCAAACAAGTAAAACGAGATATATAAGTGAGCTTTGTGGTGAGGCTGCCGCCCATGATTCCCTGAACTTTTTGCCAGAGCCTGGCAGCACGGAAGCAGGTGTGGCACAACACCGTCCCAACACACTGAACACCTCCTTAGTCCTGGCTAAAAACTTCGGGAAGAGGATAACATTGCAGGTAAAGGACTTTTTCTCCTGTTTATTACCTTGCAGTGAGTGAGTTTCACTGATCAGCCAAGATGTTTTCTAATATCCATTTATAATTTTATATATATGTATGCAAAGTAGCAAAAGCAGTAATGTCTACCTGCTAGAAGGTTAAAGCTGGATGAGGCTGAGAATGATGGAGGGAGACAGGACGCTGCTACAGGGGTGGTCAAGTGGGATTGATTGGGTGGTCAAGCCAGATTTTTGAAGAGATGTTTAGACAGTTGCCAAACACTCCTGTAGTTTTCATGCTTTTAATAATTGAATGAAATTATAAAGAGTGTATCAAATGTGTGCAAATGGTTTAGGCCACTTAAACTCTTCCCAGATCTTAGGATCTTTTATATTCAGGTGGGTAGTGTGCTACTCATGTCTTTGGCCTGGAGAGGGGCTTTCAAGAGCCTGGGGTAATCCAGAGGCAAGTGTGGGAGTCTGCTTGTATGGGACTATGCTGTGGGGTTTTTCAGGATTTTCATAGAAGGCTCTAACATTTAAATGAATGGCACAGAGCTTAGACTGACTAAACTCTTTCCAGGTTTAACCCCCAGGCACAGAGGAATGTAAAAGGATGTAGTTTCTGAATAGCCTAAGATTTATCTGGTAAAATCTAGCCCCAAATTAAGGCTTTGCATTTGTTTGGAATAAATAACTCATTTCTGTGCAGCCTGCACAACATATCACCCATAGAAACAAACAATGCTGACAGCTTGGGCTATTGTGATTGCTCATAGCCCAGGCTGTTAAGCAAAACAAAACTCTGCAACATTCAAAATGAAAATAAACACTGCTGGTTAATTTCACTGAGGGAGTTGTCTGATAATCTTGGATAAGATACAAGAATTAAAACCATGTGCAACTTTGGTTATGACCTTTTCTTGTTTTATAATTGGTTTTAATATGTAACACATTTCTACAGTGCACAGAGAATTGTTGTGTTCATCAAACCCAGGTATGCTTCTCTTGGTGGTGCTATTGCAGCACTGCAGATCCACAGACTGTTTTTCCTTCTTTATTCCTCTGTCTTCCTCTGAGTGAAGCAGGCAGGTTTATGTGACTTGGCAGAATCTGAAATCCCAAGGTTCTAAATGTTGTACAAGTTTAAGGTACTAATTTGTTCTAAAACTGTGTTAAAAAAACAGTAGATGTCATCTGTAGTAGATTACTGTTCCTCAGGCATGCAAAGGGAGAAAGCTCTGCTCTGGAGTATTAGGGCCTTAGTGGAACAAAAGTGATTCTCAAGCAAAGGTCTTCACCCAGGATAATTTTTCTATTCATGTGGTCACATACTAACTTCAAACCCGACCAGGTAGGGGGAGGAGGTTTGGCAGGGATGCTGGGGATATGAAGCAGCCATATTCTCCTGGATGCATCCAGCAATTTTCATTGTATTCTCACAGAAAATTCCTACCTGCACCGTCCTATCTAATCACAGGGTGGTTGACTGAGCTCTCCTTTCATGCCTGGTGCCCATTTCCCTTTCTGATAGAAGGATATAAGGAAAAGAAAACAGTGGGTCAAAATGAGTATTCATGAAAAGAGTTGCCACCAGCACCTTGGGGATGAAGAATTTGGGATGGTCCATATGCTAAGGCGGGTTTCAGCACTATGTCTGAATGTGAATCCATGCTACATAACTGCTTTTGCCTTCCAGATGTCGGGCACAGCAAGACATGAACAAGAAATGGCAATCTAGGCAAAAAGAAACCTATCCAAAACCACTGACCCTGTAGAAAAACTTCGCCTACAGTGTTTAGCAAGAGGATCTGCTGGCATCAAAGGACTTGGCAAGTGAGTCTAAAAAGTCAAATTCTCTATTCAGCCTAACAGTTCTACCTGCTAGAGGCTCATAGGCTAAATAGGGATCAAAATCTGAGTTTTCTTGTTCAAATGCAAATGACACAAACTGCAGAGCCTGGTCGTGTGATCCATGTCTTTCGGGACACAGGACTGACCTGCTCATCTATTGAAGGTATGAGGACTGTGAATCCCTCATGGGAAAGTGCTTCTGTGAGACCTAAAACAACTCTCAAGAGGAGAGAAGGGGAACATAAACCATATATCTATCTTTGGTATTTTCTGAAATTATAGTGTCTTGGTACTGGGGCTTTTTTCTTTCTGTCTTACCTATCCCCGCCCCCTCCCGAAGACGGAACAAGGGGCAAAATTTGTCTCAGTAAGGTGACTCTGTGCTAAAGCATTGTGCTAAACCAGTGCAGCATTCTTCATGTTTTCCTATGCATATTCCTCAGATTTTGCATTTTCCTCAGATTTCCTATTTTCCACAGCGTATTTCGGATCATGGATGATGACAAAAGCAGAACCCTTGATTTCAACGAGTTCATGAAAGGATTAAATGATTATTCTCTGGTATTAGACAAGGAAGAAGCACAAAAGATTTTCCAGAGATTTGATAAAGACGGCAATGGAACAATTAATTTTGATGAATTTCTTGCTACATTGAGAGTAAGTCTGAGAATTTAGCTTAATACTGCAGTAAATGGAGAAAACTGTAGCAGAACAGAACAAAATAGAATAGAATATTTGCAAATGAATGGTGGGTTTTTTTCAATGAATTTCAGTCTTGATTGAATTACCTGAATTCCTGTTGCAGCCTGGGAACCTGTGTGGTTCAACCCATTACTCTCACTTCTTTATTTGCCATTTTGTGATGCATCCCTTTATAACATGAACTAATCCATGTGAGACTTTCTCTAATCAACTACAATGTGACTGATTTTGGTTGGAGTCTCCTTGCTTTGTTGAATTCTAAATGGTTAAGGTAAAAAATATTAGTGCTTAGTGTAATTAGTAATTTGTTGTTAGAAATGATTAAAATTGGTAGAACAGAAAATGTTCTAGGTAGTATTTTCTCTTTTATTGTCCATTTACTATTGTATTGGCAGATAAGAGAATAGTCTCAATGACATTGTTTTTTATGATGATATGTTGCCCTTTCTGCCTCATGGACAGAGAGCTAGACTGTGAGCAGTCTGTTATCCAATATACCTTGAAATAGTTTTACTCCTAGCAACAGCAGGTACTTGAATTTGGAACTGGGCAAGTAGTCGGCAAAAATAAAATGATCCTATTAATATTTCTTTACAGCCTCCTATGTCAAATGCAAGAAAAGAGGTTGTCATGCAGGCCTTTAAAAAGTTAGACAGGACTGGAGATGGCATCATAACAATTGCAGACTTACGACTGGTATTTAGTGCAAAATACCATCCCAAATTCGTAAATGGAGACTGGACAGAAGAGCAAGTTTTTAGAGCCTTTCTGGAGAATTTTGATTCACCTTATGACAAGGACGGGAAGGTAAAACACCTAATGTCAAGCCCTGAAATCACCATCTGACTCAGCATTTGACTTATACTATTAAATATAGGAGCAATTGCAGTGCCACACATGCATCTGCATCACATTTATATGGAAAATAAAGTGGATATACAAAGCGTGCATAACTCTGCTGGTACAGCATGCTTGCACATTCTGAGGCCAAGGGGCCCTGCAGAGGTTGCAAGAGATTGCATTACCAGGCTTGTAAACTTAGTGCCCTAATTTCATAGATTATTGTAATTGTATCTTCACATTACCCCACAAAACTGCTGATTTTTAAGGTCCACATAAATTGGAGCACTTTTCGTTTCCTAGGAGAATAAATACTAGGATCTAGTTCAAAAACAGGTTCCCTAATATGTCATATACTTTACAGTTAGTTTTCCAGTGTAATTACTGAGACATTTGACTTAGAAATTAGTCCATAATAGATTTTTCTGCAGAGACTTGGAGGGAGGATAGGGTTGGGGATGCTGCCACCAGCTGTTTGTCCTGAGGAGCCACGAGCTGGGACAGAGTTGCAAGACCTTCCTGCCCTCTGCCTAAACCCTCTGGTGCAAGTGCAAAGCCTGGGTACCTTCTGAGACAAATTTTTTGTGCATCAGCTTTGCAACCATCTCTGAGCCGAACAATGCTTCCCCTTGTTTTGTGTCTGTAAACTTCTTCTGTCTGAACTTACATCTGTCTGATCAGCTCAGAGCAATCCTAGATCTCCATGGGTCACATGGTGATTCCCAATCTGAGCAGTTAATAACAACAAACTAGATAATGTTTCATCAGCGCTTTGTGGAATGACTTTAACACTTCAGTCTTGAGGCTGCACCTACCTATTTGTGCTTGCATTACGCTGGTGATTTCTACCTGTCTAATTGCTGGCTACTATACCCAAATCCTCCACTTGCTTTCTTTCCAACACCCATACTCTCAGTTGTAGAGAGGTGATAGATTTTATTTTTCTTGGGAATGACTTTGCACTTAGTAGAGCTGGATTTCATCCCTTTTGCTGTTGTGTCATCCTCAGAGGTACCAGTTTTGTGCCAGTTGTCCCTTTCCTTATCTGCAGCAGTAGTGGTATCTAGCAAATCTCAAACAGAAGGTTCCTGGGTTTTGTGCTCTAGGTCATACATGGACACATTAAATGAGTCTCCAAAGTGATCTTTGATGAGTTCACTGTGTTGTTACTCTGAGCACCCAGCTCTTGTTCAGCAATCCTGATGTTAGCTCACCTGATTGCTGTTTATTTTGAGAACTGACTGTGGCTTCCCTGTGCTTGCATTAGAAGACACTAATGATATTTAACACTTAAAGTGTTTTTAGCAGAAATATTTCAAGGTTTTTTTAGCAGAAATATTTCAAGGTTAAGCAATTGCTAGAAAGGTCCTCTTCACTGTGGTCTTGCTGAGTACCTCTGAAACAGGCAGGGTCAGCAAGGTTTGTAATCAGTTCATGATGGTAGGACACTCTACAGTGATTATTTCTCCTTATTATCATGCCCTCAAATATAAATACAATCAGAGCAAATGTCATAGAATATCCTAAGTTGGAAGGGACCCTTCAGGATCATTGAGTCTAACTCCTGGCCCTCTGCAAGACATCCTCACCTTCACACCATGTGCTTGAGAACGTTGACCAGACACTTGAACTCTGTCAGGATTAGCACTGTCACCACTTCCCTTGGGAGACAGTTTGGCGCTCAGCCAGCCTCTGGGTGAAAAACCTTTTCCTGATATCAGATCTAAACCTCCCCTGACTCAGCTTCCCCCTATTCTCTCAGGTTGTCTCACTGCTCACCACAGAGGAGAGATCAGTGCCTGCCCCTCCTCTTCTCCTCACTTGGGAATTATAACTTAAGTGAGGTCTCCCCTCAGTCTCCTCTTCTCCAGAACAGACCAAGTGACCTCAGCTACTTCTCATAAGGCTTCCCCTGAAGGCTCTCCACCACTCTCATGGCCTTTTGGACAATCTCTAATAGCTAAATGTCTTTATACTGTTTTATATTTTTCTGTCTGTTGTTTATTCGAAGAATTACCTGCATGGTTCAAGAGTTAAGACATCACAAAAGACATGCACTGTTTCAATTTGTTAATTTTATTATTATTTTCTTTAATGATCATTTAAAAATTGTTCTACCTCAAAATACCTATGAATGATATTCAAAACTCTTAGGTATTTGAAAGAATATTTGCTTCATTAAGTGAGACTCGTTTAGAGCAATGATATTTTCTCTCTATGGGTAGATAAAAAGTTCCAAGCTGTTTCTGGGTTGCATCAGAAAACACATCCACTTTAATTAAGAAAAATGCAAAAACCTAGATTATATCATCCCTGGAAAAATACTTTAAAACATTTGTCTTCTTAGGCAGCAGTGATTTTAACTTCAGTTCCTAGTAATGCTAGTGAATTTCACAGGTTTCATTTCCATCCAAGTGTTCTGTAGGACAAGAGGTCTTTCTAGCAAAGAAACGAACTTAAGAAAATTTTCTGTGTCCTTGTTCTTCCTGTTGGATTCCTTTTTGTTAACAATGTCGGAAAATAGTAAATATTCAGTTTCCTAGAGAGTTCTCAAATTATGGTTTTGACTTATGCGATTAAAAAAAAATAGATAATATCCATTTTCCTATTTTAAATCTCTCTGTCTCAGGTCACAGTGGAAGAATTCATGAACTACTACTCAGGAGTCAGTGCTTCAATTGATTCAGATGTTTACTTTATCATCCTGATGAGGAATGCTTGGAAACTCTGATCACAGTGTTAAAGAAGCAAAACTTTACTTCTGCCTTTTGTAGGTTTCTTAAAATGCATGCACAACAACACCCTCATGTTTTGACTTATGCTATTAAAAAAATTAAATATATATAAAATATCCATTTTCCTGTTTTAAATCTCTCTGTCTCAGGTCACAGTGGGAGAATTCATGGACTGCTACTCAAGAGTCTGTTCTTCAATCGATTCAGATGTCTCGTTTATCATCCTGATGAGGAATGCTTGGAAACTTCCACCTTTGTTTGGTTTCTTTAACTGCATGCACAACAACAACCTCATGTTCTATAATAGCAGTAACAGTTTCCAATTACTGTGCCAATTACAGTCAGTCTGCAGAATTAATTCCCAGATGCTTCAGTAGGTTCAGCCTCAGGGGATTGGAGAATAATTAGACAGCGGACCTGGCATTCAGCCACCTTGCACATCTGTCCCTTTTCTCCCTTCATCCCTGGCATGTTTTCTTTTCTGAGATGAGCTGCTCCTTTCTTTTCAGACATCTGCAGTAGGCTCCTGAACATATTCTTTCCTGCAGTGTCAGATACAGCTCTGTTGAACAGACAATGAAAGAGGAGGAAACCAAAATATTCCAGAAGTGTGGTAGTCTTGGGCAGGCTGTTAAAAATGAGAGGAAGTTATGTCTCAAGAGTGTGACATAGCCCTTTTACCTATAGTACTGCAGTGTCTCTTGGCTTCTTAGGTCTCGCTTGTGGGATGGACCAAGTGCTTATCTTGTTGTTGGGAACATTTAAGTTTCCAGTGCTAGGAGACTGGAGGGAAGACATGGGCCAGAGCTAAAGCAGCGCTTTCTCCCTGGCTCACAACTAAACATACAGGCATCTTTCCTCTGCATGCCTTGTTTCAAATGCCTGTGAGCCTGCTTGTAGGTTTCCACTCCCCTTCCTCTGCTTTGATTTTTTGATACTTTTACAGTGAGATCATTTTACTAATATATTTCTTTAAAGGGGATACAAGCATTACAGTAGTTTTTTTTTTATCTCTGTTTCTAAGCATTTGCTGCCCAGGTAACTGTTTTCTGTACACATCTACACTTAAAGTTGCTCACTACTTTTTTGTATTTACAGGGGTTTATTATCAAATTATGACTTCTGGGAAGTAAAGAGTTTGTGAGTTGTGTCTGGTTGTGTTCTGTTTCTGATATTGAATGCAGTTTGGGAATCTGCCTTCCTAGTCCCACCAGTAAGGCTGTCTTAGTTCATCTTTTGTCTTTTGTCCTTTTTTCATACAGACAGTGGGGGAATGGTGCACAAAGGAAACAGTGGGAAAAAAACAACAAACCACTCTAAAAAATAAGAACATGCTATGTGAGTGTGTGCTTTCTAATTATTCCTGCTTTGATTCCTTTTATTTTTTTCTTTAACTTCTGCTTCTCTCTCTTCCTTGTGCCATCTCCTAGACTGAGAAGCTGCTACTGTAGCAAACAATAAACGGCTTGGGCATGGCAGCATTTGCTCCATTTCAGGCTGGCAGCCAGCAAAAAGAAGAATGGGGTTATAAACTGGACTTTCGAAAGAGCCTGTCTGATGAGGTCTCAGCTCTTAACTTAGCCTATGTTCAAACACTGAAGTCCTGAGTGCTTTCTGCACCAATCCTGTGGAAACCCTGTTTTTATTTTGTCCAGTCGTGATCTCAGTATGTGCAATAGCTGCTTGAAATTCCTTAGGGAAGGCTGTGCAAGCTCAGTTATTTTCTTTGACCTGTAAGCCTCCAGAAACTTGCATACTGGCTGGCATTGGGCACTGGTGGAAAAATTGATCATAAGGGGAGCCTTTGCTTGCTGCAATGCTGCTGAAGTGCCAAATATATGAAAAACAAACTTATTATCAAATAGAGGCTGTACATGTTTTAGCAGCTTCAGTAAAAAAAATCCATTTATTTCTCTTTTATTAATTGATTTCAGAATATGCTGTCATTCAATCTATCTTCTCTGTTTCAAATAAAAATAAAGTAATGTGGGAATCACAAAATGAAAAAACATTTCCTTTTGACGGACTATCTCATGTCTTCAGACCCCACAGAGATCTGACATGCTGATATTTAATCAAGTGCAGTGGGAGTTTTAATCTGAATAACTGCAACCAGTTTGTCTTTGAGCACTAATACCTTCCAATTTTACTAAATCTCAAAAAATACGTATTTTCAGAAGAGAAGAGTAGTAATGAAAACAGCCCTTCTTTCTTAAGACCAGCAGAAGCTTTCTCACTGGCTTCTGGGAGCCTTAGCTGAGCCTGTGGAGGCTGGGGAAAGCCCCATGCTTCAGGACCGTATTTCTACACTGAGCTTGACTAGCAGGGTTTGTGCAGGGGTCTGAAGGACATGAGCCAGGAGAGCTCAAACCCCCTTGTCCTGATGGAATATCCCCGGTGCTCTCAGAACTGTTTCTGAATCCTCAAGTCTGCCTGCTTGTGGACCTCATGTGGTTAATTTTCTCAGCATCAGGAGAACATTTGTCACAATTGGGTAATTTCAGCATTTATACTGAACCATGTTTCCAGGGTCTGGTTTCAGGTTCCTTCAAAGTCAGTGGCAAACTTTCCTTTCACTTTCGTGGGAACAGAGTTTCTCTTGCAGAAATCTGAACAAAAACTAGTGACTACAGAAAAGGTATAGTGCTTTCAGGGAAAAAGATAATCTGGGAAAGAATAACGTGATTTTTCACTTGTAATCAGATGCTGTAGAAGAAAAATTGGAATCTGTCTCATGAAAAACGTAATTTGATTTATATGTGTACAAGTTAATAAAACCAGCATAGGCATTGCTACGTAGGAAAACCTGCTGGGAGAGGTACAGACATAATGACACACCAGGCACACACGGTGGAGATCCATGGGAAGCACTTTTCAGGGCTTATGGCAAGTTAAAGGCATTTGAACCAGACACTAAGGGGATTATCAGGGCTGAAAGCAAGTGCCCACAGTCACCCTTTAGCACCTCAGTGACCCCGTCTGCAACCTGGGAGAGCCAAAAATGAAGCTGAAATGCCTGTGTTCAGCTGCAGGTTGCTGTGTGGTGGTCACAGACCCAGCAGACGCAGGAGATAGGTGGAGATGCAGGCAGTTCTGCCAGCCTGTGGCTGCACGGCGCACACAATAGATTTTGGGAGATAGGTGGCAATTTACACTGACATATCTGGTGCATATCTACATCAAGGTTGTAGATCTTGGCTGATGCTTCGTGCTCGAAGCACTATTTCTTCTTTCTGGTTGTGCAACAGATGCTAAACAGGATGGCACAAACCATAGAAGCCTCAGTCTGCAGGGCTGTGGGGCAGTCCCAGAGGCAGAGGAGCTCCTGCCTGCCTCATGAAACAGTGTCTTGTCAGGGATAAACCCTGCCCTCCCCACCAGGCAGCACCCCATGGAAGCTTGCTCCAAAATTGCTGGGAGAGCGCTTCAGAAAAGAGGGGATAGGTGCCCTTATAAATCCTCTAAAACAGCCTTCACCCCCTGCCATTGCCTAAGCCACCAGAGCATCTCTGTGACAACACTCCACCACCACCACAAAAAAGCACAAAGTCATGAAGACAAAGAGTGTGGGACAACATCTTCTTCTGGTGTGTCCCCCTGGGAAAGGCGGTACATATTTGCATTTTGATTTTTCCCTTTCTGTATTACTTATGGTTTTGTGATTTTGTCCCAGAGGGGAAGTTTTTGGGTTGATATGGTCCAGAATACTGTTTTCAGGCTTATATTCTCTCTCAAAACATAAAATTCTGATTTGAGCAACTGAGTTTAATGCAAGCCCCACAAATCTTTGCTGTATATTCTTAAAAGTAGATCACAAGATATATTCATTGATCTGATTCATTTAGTTTCCCTCCTGGGACAAAGCTGTCTTGGCAGAAGCAGACGGAATCAGATAAAATTTGCAGATGAAACCACCTGTGCACATCACTGTATAAAAACAACTTGCTTTTATGCAACTCCTTCTATGCAGTGCCTTCTCAAACCTCTGCAGATGTGTGGGCATAGCACAACTTTGCCATCCCAGAGCTGGACTCATGGCCTCCGCTGCCACGGGCTGGCAGAAAGAGTGAGATGAGTGCTTTCAGTGATTTTTCCCTCCCTGTCCTCCACACTGAGAGCAGCAGCAGAGCACACTCATCTTCCCCCAGTAAAACAGGTAATGTGGGAACAACCTTTCTCTGTCAGCAGCTGCTTACTGTCTATGGCTTTTGCTGTGATGATAGCTCACCTGGTTTCCCTAGCAATCCTCTCTCACAGGAGGACCAGCTGAGCAGAAAGCAGGTTTCCCAGTAGGCTGTACTTAAAGGTAAGTCCTCAGGCTCAGAGCAGCCTTGCTATTTGCAGCAGCTCCTCAGCAACATTGGTTTGCCTCAGCTGAGTTCGAAATATCTGTGATTTCAAAGTGAGTGTTGGTTTTGGCTCTAGCACCGTTTCCACTCTCACACAAACAGTGGCTGCAGGATGGGGAGCGCTGCAGGACCCAAAGGACTTCAGGGTTTTGGTCTGCAGCCACCTTGGGTACAACACCCCTATCTCTGGAAAAACCTGGACCCTGGTTTCCTCACAGCTCACAACACTGCTGCTGATCCCAACAGGAGCTGCAGCTGGAGGCTGGGGACAGCATCCAGACTTTTTCAATGTCTCGGCCAGTAGGAAAAAATGAGAAAGAAAGGAAGCACATGGTATTGTAGACGCTAAATCAAGCCTCCTTTTCTGTGGAAAAGCAGAGATTGTGGTAAAATGTGAGAAGTGTTTATTTTTCAGAGACCAATCTGTTCTTTTTTTCATTGAAAATGTGTGTAGCTTGCCAAAAGCTGAAATATATTATTTTTTGGCATCTGAAAATTTCGTAGCAAAACAAATACCAGATTGTGTTAGAGAAGGTCTAACTTTGTGGCATAGATTTATTCCTTTAGACATTTCCATCAATACATTTCTTCTTTATGTCTCATTTTTTTTGTAGTCTGACAAACCCTTGTGCTTTTTATATTTCTTTTGGTGATGATACTGATGTTGGAGTAATCTAATTTCACTGTGGCAATAAGTTATGCAATCAATATTTAACAATGATCAGAATAACTTTTTTTTTTTTGAGGACATAGCAGCAGTTCTGTTTCCTAATGCAAGAAAGTCAATCCTTTTCATTATGTTTTGGTTGTTTTTAAAGGATAGCTTCAGAAATCCACAATCACAGAGATAACTATCTTGATTCAAAAGTGTATTGATTAAAATCTGACTGCTTCTCATCCCATGCTCCAGCATTGCAGCACTGTTGTATAAATACAGGCCTTTGACTCAATAAATACTTTTGCTAAGAAACTGAGAAGGGGTTGCACTCTTGGCCTGCAAAAATGCTCTGCTAGCATTGCCAGGTCCCTTGCTGCCAGAAGGGAGAGCTTCCTGGTCAGCTTCTGCCTGCCAAAAACTTTCCCAAATTCAGCCGCGTGTCCATGTGGCAGTGGAGGTCAAGCCATCCCTTCACCATTATTTCATGGCTCAGACTACACATCACGTGCATTTAATTGTCCCTCTACCTTGGCAGAAGCAGTTCTCCTGCCTCTCCATTCTTGCTGATCTTCTGCCGCCCCACTGACACACAGAGCATTTGTGTGTGTGTTTTTTCAGGCTGCCTAATGAATATGCACAAGAGAAGAAGGTTTGGTAAACAAACTAGTAATTTAAGAAGGGAACAACTATTACCTTGAGATGTAATTAACATTTTTCAGCATAATTAAAATTAGACTGTGACTCAGTGTTGTAACTGACAAAAGTCTAAATTTATTTGTATATAGCTAAGAGACATTTGCATAGTGCACAGGAGCTGCACCCAGGTAAGGGGAGAAACAAAGCTGGGAGAGCATCTGTGTTGTACCACAACTGCAGAAGAGGTGTCAGAGCTCAGTGGATACACAGACAGAGAGGACCAGGCAGCTCCTGGCATTGTGTCATAAAGCAGCTACACAGAAACCAGGGTCACGAAGTTCTTTCCAGGTGTGCAGCTGAGTAAGAGCACCAGAGGCAGAAAGTGTGGAGGAAGAACATTATGCTGAACTAAAAAAAGGTGCATGGAGTATGTGAAAGCTGAGTGGTACTCCTGTGTGAATACTGAGGGAGATGGAAGTTTGTGAACAGCTGTAGGGAAACTGTCTTATACAATAAAGAGACTACTTAACAATGGGTTGTCCAGACATAGCCTTGGATGTATCTTCATACATGTATTATATGTCACCTGGCCATGAACAAGAAGTGCTCGTGGTGCTTCTGTCTTTGGTGCATATTTGGCTTTATTTTTTCCAAAAGAAAGCTGGAAGTGGTTATATCTGAATTCACCCATCAAATTTGTTGATGGTTGTAAAATTGAAGAAAGCATAGCACATACCGTAGAGGATTTTTCTGATGTGCTTTTGCTTCTTCTTCTATCCCCACTTTGTTACTGTTCCTGGAAAAATTATCTTTCCAGTACAATCTATCTACAATCACACTGTGCAAGTCCAAACAGTATAAGCATTACCAGCAGCTCTTTAAAAAAAAGAAATACAAGCATTATAAAGCAAATGAATGGTCCAAGACTTTCATCTTTTTGTTCTGCTTCAGTCAATGCTTCATTTGGTGATAATCACCAATAAAAACCATTCTGTAAAATGTCACTGGAATGCTTTAAGCCAAACCTGAGGCCCCTTTATACGCAGTGACCATAGGTTCTTCCTCTTCAAAAGTTTCCCCGGTGCTGGATGGAGGTGGAGAAGGTGGAGTGCTGTCCTGGGGGGGCTGGTTTTGGCTTCATATGGTCCAGATTTTTTTTGCCTGTATTGTTTTTGGCAGCATAAAATTCTGGTTCCAGAAACGGAGTTTAATGCACACCCAACTTTCTACCACATATTCTTAAAACTGGACCACAAGATATATTTGATTAACTTCGCTGTTCTTCTGGCACAAAGCTGTCTTGGCAGAGGCAGATGGAAGCAGCTGAAGTTTTGTGACATCTCTGTGACCATTACCAGTCATAACAACTTTGAGCAGCTCTGAGGATGAGAGAACTCTTTTGACCCTTAGACTCTGGGAATGTGAATACAATATGTAAAAGGAGAATGCCAAACAGCTAGAGCAACTGAGATTGCACAGTGAGGTGAACCCTAGTCCCAGAGCAGCAAAGGAGCTTGAATGTCCTGTGGCCACACTGCTCTGCTGTCATGCAATCATGTGGCTATAGCAGCTTTATATCCAAGTGTGTGCTCCACAATGTACAGCATCTAAGGAGGACTGTGAAGTGGCTCAGCCATAATATCAAAAAAATAATAAATGTGATACTGCAGAGAAAAGTCACAATGACAAAACAAGCAAACAAAAAATAATCAAACCAAAATCCCCTCAACAAACTAAATACTACCTCCAGGATATTTACAAGTTACTTGGGGAAAAAAAAAAAGTCTTCTGATCACTGGCAGGATCCATGACATATCATCCATCTTCCTAAGTCAAACATTGCATGAGAATGTTGCCTGACCAATTTCATAGCATTCTTCTGCAGTCACAGCCATTGGGAGTATTGCCAGTAAATAAACATGGTCAGCTCATCCTCTATCCTGGATTAATGCTAGCAACAACTTTGTGCATTTTACAGCCCCAATTCAGTTTCTGGGAAGAGAAGGGACTTTGCTTTGCATGGTTAGTATATTAAAGACTTTAAAGGTATTAGCAGAAGTACCTGTGGATCCTGTAATTGGCTCCAGAGCACATCTTTACTAATATCAAAAAAGCAGTGGCATGTAGATTTTTCCTTTGGTTTGTGTCTCAAAAAACCCCACAAAAGAACCAAACAACCAAACAACAACAACAAAATCGACAAAAAAAATCGGCCTCAGGAAATATCTTCCTAAGGCAGGTCCATGTGCCGTTTATCCTGGCAACTCAGACAAATCTCTTTGCAGTTGTCAAGCTCCTGAATCCCCAGACACCTAATGCTTGATAGCAACTCTGATTTACAGTCCTTTTGCAGACTCATGGACTTACACTGATGGCAGAGGAATTGCCCTTGATTTACCACTGTTTGAAAGAGATTGGGTTCCGTTTAACTTGAATTTGTTGCCATATTCCTTGCTTCAGCATTAATAAGAGCTTGGCTCTGTAACTAGGACAATAACAGAAGAGTTCATTAACTTTATGAGACATGCTGAGATCTTCATCTGAAACTGCACTGTCATTGCTCTGGATTAATCAGATTTGAAGATTAAAGTCAGGTTGAATTACATTTAAATTCTGCTGCATTGGAGACTGGTAGCAGCATACTGAGTGCTGAGGTTATTCTGCTTGCTGAAGTACCCACTTCCTTGCAGGTATAGCATTGCACTGTGAGCAGGGTGTGTGGAGGAGGTGGGAACTCGCAGGATCCAGAAAAACAAAACAGAAAGCTTCAGTGTTCTGCTTGCGCTAGAGGAAAAAATAAAAGATGCCGTCATTCTTGTGATGTTTACTGAATTCTGTAGAAGTTGGACATTGTTACATATGCTTCCTCATTGTTTGGTGGTCTCATTTCACTGTTAGGCAGCATATTGGATATGCTGTCACCACTTAAGGGCTCTGAGCTGGGTTGGCCAGAGGGATCCAGAGGAGGAGCAGAGGAAAGATTGGAACCACCGTTGTGCAGGGGCACCCTGTTGCCGTGGCAAACCTCATAACTGCTGGAGCTGCAGTTTCCTTCGGTGGCTGCAAATTGGCTGGTACCCAGGAGCCTGTGCAGGGCTTCAGCCGGCCAGACGCCTCCGTAGGTCACAGACAGGTTTAGGTTGCTTTTATCTGTAATCACAGGGGCCATCTTCAGGTCTGATCTGCTCCTGAATTTTTCTGAAAGGCTTGTCTCTGAAGCAGTTGAAGGCTGCAGAAAATTTTCCAGTTCAGCTTTTGCCCGAATGCCGTCCACTTTATGAATATGAACATAACCAAAACTCTCTGGGTTAAAACTTATATCAAAATTCTGTGTGGCAAAAGGAAGAGCACAGTTAGTTAGCAACGGGTAATAGCTTAAGAGAAAAGGTACTTTGATAATTCGCTTGATTTTAGAAGGGTATTTATTATTTCTCTAACTCTGGATGTAACCTTGAGCGGACTGAAAAATAGGTTAATAGAGAATAAACTATCACGTGGCAGAAAATCCCTTTCCCTATTAATCTGGATTTATCCTGTGTCCTGCAGGCAGCACCACTGGGGAGTGTTTTACGCTCTACACAATGTGGTGGGAACTGGTGTTTCAAAGGCTTTTCTGACACACTCATCTGCTGCATGCCTGCTGTTTTACAGGAATGAGTGTGTCCACCAAGATGGTTTCTTTCAGTTTTCCAGAAGTAAAATTTTGCCACAACTTCCTGAAACACATTAGGAATCCCTGCTCTGGGGAGCGCAGGGAGTAGGAGAGTTGTCGTAAGCCTCCTGTTAAATTAAGAACATGCTAATAGTGTACCAACTAGAGAGAACTGCACTGGTGACTTTCTTTGGGAAAAAAATGAACTCGACATATTTATTTCACAACATGTTAATCCCACAATTTGTAGCATTTGTACATCTGGCTTTTAACTGGCAGAGCTGTTCAAATACTGCATGGGGTATGAATAGTTCTGCTGGCCATGTAAGGATACATGGACATCACTAGAGATATTTGCAAAAGGTCCTCATCCAGCCCCTGGATCACAAATTCATCGCCAAAGTATTTTGCTTGGAAAGGAACTCTGGAGTTCACCTTTGTGCAAGAAGTAAGACCTGGATTATCCAGAGCCTCATCAAGCCAAGCCTTGAGCAGTTTCCCAAAGGAGAACCTACCTTATCTCTGGGAAAAGTGCACAATGTTTAATTATGCTCATGAGAAATATTATTTTCTTATATCCAGAAGTTTGCCATGAAGCAACACATTCTTGTTGCCTCTGGTCCTGTCACCATGCAGCCACCTCTCTACATACATATATTGTATTGGAAGGTTGTAGTAGTACTCCCCACCCTGATCTTACTTTTTTTGTATACACAGACTTAATTCTTTCAGCGTTTTTTCACATATCAACTTCACAAGCCCTTTGTAATTACTTCGTATAAGTCAAAGCTCAGGCACTAGTTGAATTTTCTGTTATTTCCATGCTCTTGATTGGCATCTGCCTGTGCAAATGTGGGCTCTCTTCACTGAAATGTAGAATAATTTCTGAAAGATGCCCTAGTTAATGCAGAAAATGCATGCACCACCTCATATGAGTATTAATTTTGTCCCCAATAGTCTATACTCAGGTGGAAAAAACAATGGAAGAACATACGTTTTTTGGCTTCTTACATAGTTGCTCCAGTGTTTTTTTATGATCAGGAAGGTTTGGCCATACAGCAGGCTTGATCCTGAAAGAACAACAGTATACAAAAAGCAGTAAAAAAAGAGAGAGATATTTTGAGGTATCAGGGGTTCATACTGCATCATTTGTATTAATTCTCACAAAGCCTTAGGGCTGGGTTGCATCAGCCAGAATAACAACAGAGAATTCACAGAATAAAACAGATGGAAGAAGGGGAGTTGTAAAGGTCACTGAAAAGTCATTGTTTTTAAGAGTGCACAAATTGTCACAGTTAAAGGAAGATACTCTAATAAGTACTGGAAAAGCAGCAAATTATGTTGGAAAGGAGCTTGCTTGCATCTAGCTGTGTTAACAGAGCTCTGTGTGGTGAAATCAGTTTCCGCCAGTGCCAGAAGATGTTGTGGTTAAAGTACAAATTTGCTGATATTTGCCTCTGCATGTTTACGTAAGTCAAAGAACAACATATTGTCTTAGACCTTGGCCAGCTATGAGTGCTTCAGGTATCTGTACCATAGCCTTGTCCCACAGGTCTCATTTTTACTCCTTGATTAACAAAGTTCTCATGCTGCTGGATACCTCCAGCTATGATGCCTCTTGAGAATTTTATTCAACAGGGGTTCAACATTTCAATGATATAAATATAACTGTACATGTAAATGAATATATAGGATCAAAAAGTCTTGCCTTTTTTTTGCTGTAGTTTTACATAAACAAAACTTCTGGCAAAGTTAGAGTACTGCATGCTGCCAGCAACCATAGAATGCAAGAATTAGAAATCTCTCAAGCTACATCTGTATTTGCAAATAAAACAGCATGGGGACACATAATTCCAGTGTCTAAAATGTTTAGCTAATAAAATTTTTCTTGGCATCGTTTAGCTGAGGCCAACACATTCTCAGGTAAAACCCATGTTTACCTCAGGAGTTAAGTGATGTCCTGAAAAAAGCAGCTCACACACAGCCACCTTTCTTGAGCTAGATGTCATGGACAGGCTATTCTGAATGCCACTGAACAGCCCTTGGCTTTCTGTCTTGCAAGAAGTTCATCTTCTATGGCTAAACTTGGATTTTTTCTCTTCAGATTCTAGTGTCACCAAATTATCTACATATTTGTTAATTTTCATAAATTTGTCAACTCTAAATGCTATATGAACATATATAGCTGTGTGGTTAAAAATTTATTTAGTTTTCTATCTATTACTGTGTAGGAAACATATATATGTATATATATGGTCCCAGTAATGTTATAACTGCTTTAGCGCAGGTTGTGGAGCCTGGTTTTGCCACATGGCTGGTTGGATGTGTATCTGGCTGGGCTGATGTCTGAGTATCAAGCCCTGGTTGCAGTGGGCTCTGCTCTGCTGCTTCTGAAAGAGCCGCAGAGGAAACACGCTGCTGACTCAGCCTGCAAAAGGGAAAGAGGCAATCTCCCTGGTATGCTGTTTTCACACCTATTGGGATTTTACTAAAACCTGTAGGTTGCTCTCTTGATTTGGATCTTGCTTTTAAAGTCCAGTTTGCATCCAGTGGGACAGTGACTCTGTAAGTGGATTATTGTGACTTTAGCTTGCCAAAAGTCTCAGAGTTTTGGGCTCAAGGCTGAATTCTGTGCAAAGTGGCAAGTCGTCTTCTGCCTGCCAACACTGTCTCTTTCATTGTCCATTTCTACTCTTTGCCTGCCTTCAGCTTGATACAGAGGTACAGAGATGGAGAGGAGATAGCTCACAAGTATGAGGGGGAAAGCAATAAGACTGTCAGAACATTATTGGCTTCCAACACTTTTTCTGATATTAAGAGAGTTACATTACCTGTTTTCCCAAAAAATTATGAGCAGTGCAATCACAGCAATGCACACCATGAATCCCAGGATGGAGAGTATAACCAGGACCACACTTCTATCTAAGGGAAAACAAAGAACATCAGCCAATGCATTTTAATGTCTCATCTTAAGCCACTCTAACTGTGATGTCTTTTCAGACAATAAATTGGGAATTAACATCAAGCATTGCATTTGCCTATCATTGGACTGGTGCATCATTGTCTCCCTGAAGGAGGAAACTGGTAGGCTGCCAGAGCATCAGCACTTCACAGAGATTTAAGCAGGATTCCCAGACTGGACTAAAGCAGTTTGAAGTCTGATATCATCTTCAGTGCGGTGAAACCACCACTTGCTGTGTTCTCACAGCAGCACAGAAATTACTTCTAACATACATAATGCTGAGGTGCCCCTGGGTAGTGAAGAGACCCCAAGGACTACAGGGATTATTCATGTTTACAAGTGCAGTGATGAGATTTTATCTGGGCCCTGAAATGGGTTACATTTCACATTTACTCTTTTTGCCTTGCACAAAACACTCAGTGCAAGCTCTTCTTTCTCCCAAAAGCCAGCTGACAGCAAGCAGAGAGTCAGCCTTCATCTCCTGCTGCACCCACCCCCTCAGACCCTCAAAGCAGTGGTTCACCTGAACTTACTGCCTTTGAGTGAGATTTAAATTTACACGGAGAGCCAGCCCAAGACCAGAGCAATACAGCTGTCACCTCATTTGGGTGCTCTGTGTCTGTAAGGGCTGACCCTGCTGGGGATGTGAGGTCTTCCCTCCCCATGCTCTCATGACTGCTGCTGGGCAGGCCAGGGAGCCCCAGGCCCCCAGCTTTGCTTTCCTTCAGGTGGACCAAAGTATTTTCTGCCCTTACAGCTCTCTGTGGAGTGCTGCTCTCTTGCTGTCCTGAAGCTCTTGGAAGTGCTCCATTCACTCCACATGCCCTTAAAATAATCTCCGTTGGGCTGTGAACGTACTTTCACCTCATACGATGCATCATTTTCAAGATTCTTTCCCAGCAATCTTATCTCAAGGTATGATGATTCCTTTGTCTAAACGCATAAAAAAAATTCCAGTTATTTTTTTCAGAAGACAGTGGAGAATTTTCTCTGATTTTCAGCAAAATATGTGAGATCAGGTGCATCCCTGCAATGTTGTGCTGTTTGTTCCATGTCTTTTGTTATTACACAGGTGCTTACCAGTGCATCAGCCTAGTTTAACAGCAACATAGTCCAGACAATATTGAGAAGAAGCCAAATGACAGGTAAAAGCTCTTTGGAAAACAGCTGGGAGCATCAACTATTCTTTGTCAGCGCAGCGGGAAATATATGCTTCCCTAGGAAGGCTTAGAAGAGAGAGGGGGAAAAATACATTTGTGCAGCAGAAAGGACAACTTCTAAAAGAGAAGTCACAGGGAAATCTGAAGATGAAATCCTACAGTGCAGCTGTGGTACTCTTCATTTCAATGTATTTTGCAGCCTGAATACATTTGTGTTTTGTTTTGAGGGTTTTTGATTTCTAGTTACAGTTCTCCTGTTGCTGCAAAATGTAGAGTACATAAAACTTTCTTAAGGTTATTCTTTAATAGCTGATCTTTGTAGACTTTCAAGCCTAATAATAAGAAAGGAGATTTAATTAATGAAGCAGACAGCAGCTAACAAGCTCTAAGTAATGCCCAGATGTTAGAAAAACAAAGCATTTTTGGTGGAATTGTCTTATTGTGGTTTAAGTCTTGACATGTTCGAATTAACTCAGACCTAGTGGGAGGTTAACAAAGTTTGGGAAGAAGTGGACAAAAAGAATGCAGAATTTATGGGCCATAAGGACATCTGGCGGAACTCTCAAGATAAGGAAGAAACTAATAAAGACAATCAGCAACTGTAATGAAATTGGCTCCAACTGGAAAAAAGGTATTTCCAGCAGGGGTAGATCATGGACACTGACTCACAGACCACCAACCCAAGAAATCTACTGACCTAAAAGAGAAGAAAAACTGAGCATTCAGAATAATTAGCATGAGAAGCAAGAGAATCGTTAATCAATGTAAGATAGAACACTACTTAGTAAAAGAACTATGTAACTTGTAGAGAACTCATTTCTTTATTTGCTAAAAAATATAGCAATATAGTATATAATAATACAGTAAAAGAGCACACAGGCTTGCACAACTCTGAAACAAATAACCAATGCCTCTCTCTCGTGTCATTATTGGCTTGTTGCACACCATGTAGCAAATCCCGATTTTGTGGAAAACACCGTGTTCCCTCTGTAAAAACCAGATGTAGTCTATGCTAGTCGTGACTAGCATTTGTATGTGACAGGGGGCACGTATGCCCCTGCAGCTGAGCAGCCCCAGCCGGACCACATCCTCAGCCAGCTGTAGCCTTAAAGAGCCTGAGAGGAGGGGAGCTGCAGGGCTGCACCCAAAGCCTGGAAGGACTCAGTGGAAAAGGGGACATGCTGAACCTTGCTAAATAAGAAAAGCGGTCATACATTTTGCTGACTGATGAGAACAGAAAATAAGAGCAAAAGTACCACAGCAAAGAGCAAACCACCCAAACACTTAGAATGGTTCGCCATATATGTCTTTTCTTCCCACTGCAAAACCTAAATTAATGAAACTTCATTAGCACACAGAAGTGTCTGACTGAGAAGGGTGCTGCAGGCCTGGAACTGTTTTGACTCATAACATCTCCAAATGCCAAATATTGCACTTTTCCAAATTTTCAGCTGGTGAACTATAGCAATGCAGATTTGAGAATTTTTACATGTTACTGCTACATTTTGATAATGTTTAATTTTAGAAATTAGTGTAAGACACAGCAATCACGCATCACTTACCTTCCAAGTGCCTTCTTCCTGCCGATAGGCTATTTGGTGTATTAATTTGTCCTTCAAGTATTTCTTCCATGAGTATGGTGTACGGTAACGAACAAGATATTCATTTGCCTCCCTTTGGTAAGTGATATTTATGGCAAATGGAACTTCAGGCTTAACTGCAAATGACAACAAATCAGGATATAACAGGGGTAGCATAATGTTACTAGAAAACAGACAGGTTTTGAAAAGTAAAAAAAGAAGTCCACTTCGAGTTACAGACCCAGCAGGGTGACCTATCTTGAGCATGGGCTTTCCTGGGCTGGGCAAGGCTCATGCTGAGCCCAAACTCATCCTTACACCCTGATCCTGAGAGGGACTTGGTTTTTACCTACTGGAGCAGCAGTTTGACTAGAAGAGAAGGGGAGGGACATAACATTTAGTCTTGGAAAGCAATTCCTGAGTATTTCCACCTCTCTGGTAGAGCTACTTGAAGGTCTGAAATTCAGTCTCTCTAACCAGTGCTCTGAGATGAAAGTCCCATCGCAAAATCCATCTGGGAGGAAGGCACTAGGGAACAAACTGTACAGGGACCACTGGGGCTGGCTCTCAGGGCAGTGGGACAAAGGCAGGGACAAAGTCTCACTGTGTTAAATAGAGCAGAGGGGGCTGTGGTTCTACATCCTTTCTATGAACCCACACTTGATCTATTCCACAGGACAATGTGTCAAAGGCCATCCAAGAAAGTATGTCAAGTCTGATATATATCCCTCAGGACTTTCCCTAAACTGAGCCTGAGCTGGATGCGTTTGAGACCTTCAGAGGCCTGTGGCTATGGCACTGGATTTTCCTGAAGTCACCTTGTGAAGTACATCAGCTCTCACAGGAACAGAAATCCCATAAACCTCTCCACTCAAGAAAATGTGTATAGTCACATATTGTGTTTGCTCCTTCTACAAATCCCAAATACTTAGTTCTTCCATGCAGATCCCACAGTTTCTAGAATGGGGTCCATCACAGATGGAGCAGGATGGCCCATAAACTGAGAAGAAGGTGTAAGATTATTGCAAAACTGTTGGTCTGAAGCAGAAATGTTTCACGAGAGAGAGATGTTGCAGTGCCTACTCTCATGGACGACAAAGCAATGTGGCACCAGAGGAAAACAGAGAAGGATCTGTCCTACATGAACTTCCTTGCAGCCCTAGAATGAGACCAGTTCCCAAGAGAGGCAAATAATATGGACATTCCTTCTTGAATTTCCTATTTCTTGACTCAGGCAGGTCCCCAGTGTCGCATTGACTAGACTGTTCCTGGGTTTTCAGTGCAGGATGCACCTTGTTCAAAAAACCAGGATGTACTATAACACAATGTGTGAAAAAGTGAGATACTGTAACCTTGTCCCTGTGCTACCAAGCTCACACTGTACATGGGGTGGTCAGTCCCAAAACTGCATAATCCCTAGAAAGAGATGAAGAAAATATCCTTGCTTGACAGTTTATCCACACTCAGAACAGTTCCTTCACCCATGGCCAGGATTCAGCCTGTGCCCAGGTCTGGGCAGAGTGTTGCAATGAGCCAGAACTCAGATGCACATTCTGACTGGAGGTCAGAAACATGTTTTGAACCAAGTGAAACTCTACACTCTGATAACACCCTAATCCAGCCTACCTGCCCTGCTAAGACACTACTCTAAGTCACCTGGATTGCTGCCTAGGCTTTGTCCTGGCCTACTTTTCCCCCCAATAACCCCTATACCTTAGAAATATCCAAAATATTAAGTGTCTTACCAATGTCAGTTACAACCAGACTCCTGCAGGCCCTTCTCTTCGCCTCAGAGAACATGCAAAGGTCTGTATTTGAGAGGATGTCAGTGAACTGTAAGAAGTATGCATCTTCCTGTTTCTTCATATTGTAGCACACATAATTGTTGTCTTCCTTGGTACTGTTGACCAAAGTGATATGACATTACTTTTTCTCAGTATTACTATAACTTAACTACTTACTGAAATGGATAAATCTTGGTTGCTTGTTTCACTTCAGCTGAAGTGAGACTCCATGTGAAATAAGAAAAAATTCCAGGCATATAAGGAGTTTTTGAGCTGTCATAAAATTTCAGTCAAAATCAAAATCCATACTAAATCCCCTGAAAATAGAAGATCTCTAATAAACTATGTAGGGAAAAAAAAAGAAATAAATCCCATGAAAGCAAAAAAAAAATTTAATAAACTATGTGGGAAAAAAAGGATTAATTACTGATTGGAATAACAAATTAAAAAAAAATCCACTTCTTTTTCTGCTGCCATAGTACTTTCAGTTCCAGGAAAAGGGAAAGTAGAAGTATACTAAAAGAACCAAAATTCGAGCTTCTTTGGATAGGTATAACAGTGAAAAAAAGGTGGAAGGAGTTTCAAGGCCTAGATAAGAACTAGAGATGATGTGTTTGGTAATTGTTGGGGTTTTGTCTGCTTGTTGTAGTGCCTTTATTGCATGTCTCTGTGTGCCGACAATAGCTTAGTTTTGCCTTAGCCTAGATAAAGGCATTTTCTCTGAAGTGCAAAATGAACTTTCTTACTCCAATTTTCTGTGGCAAGGATCTTTGGCCACAAAAATATTTTTTACTTTTCAGTTGATAAATGCTAGGTTTGCTTTTTTTTAAGTACCATTTAATTTAAAGGGAAAAGCTGTCAGTTCATGCTGGGCTACATCCATAATTACAGGTGTTCCAAAGTAACAGAGACAAGATCAGAACTATTGGAGACATTTTAATCCCCCTTAGAGACACTTCCAGCTCTTTTGTTTTCTTAAAAGGGAGTTATGTTCTGTTTCAGTAAACTCATCTTCTTTACTGAACACAGTATTCGAACTTGGCAAAACACTCTGAATAAGAATTTTGTCTAGCTCTGCCGTCCCTGTTTCCCAGCATGTGGCAACATGACTCACTAGTGCTCAGCATTTCGCTTCCCAGAAGTTTACCAAAAGTTAGACTGACAGCACTTACCACAGAGACAGGGTATAGTTAGTGTTGTGAGGAGGCAGCTCGGTAAAATTGCAGGTCAGGCTGCTAAAGGAGTCCTTAATTTCCAGCTGGCTGAAGCAATCAATGTCAAAATTGTCTGGTTCATCATCTCCAAGAGTCCCTAAGGAGAGATTCACAGGATGTTACTGAAGCAAACTCCAGAGTGTGTTTGATTTGCAGTTGTATTGTATAGGAGGTTGTTTCTTCATGTGGTTGTCTAAAAGGAAGAGAATCAACCCACCTGTTTCGTAAGGAGCAAAGATACCTTGTTCAAAATGAAGTTAAAAGCCGTTTGCACCTTTCAAGTTGGCTCTCCCTGCATGCCAGTGAAACCCAACCACTTGCAAGGGTATTTTGATGCCATGAGGCAACTAAGATCCATTTTGATTGCATGAAAAGTTTCCTAAAATATTACAAATTTGGGCTCAAGAGGGGAAGCTCAGACTTTCTGTTAGAATGTTTGGCTTCCTGCAAATTTTCTTTGATGACTAATAACACAGTCATAATTTGACTAAGAGCATGAGCCGTGAGTCCTACACTTGACAGGTATGAGGTCAATGATACAAAAAACTGATGCTTCTAAGAGGAGTTCTCTCCAGCAGAAACTGCCACTTCAGCCTAATTTCATGAAATCTCACCCGCCATAGCAGACCGGATGGTGAAAGGGTTATTGCCATGACCTTGGGGCGGGAATGCCTCTATCTCCTTCCATATAAAGCTCTACTCTGTGCCTAGGGACTATCCTTGATTCCCTGCTCAGTCCTCTGCTATCCATTCCCCAGATATGTCCTTGCCATATGAGGCATCTGATGCAGCAAGAAAAGAATCTTAGAATCACAGAATCATATAATCATACAATCATAGAGTGGTTGAGTTCAAAGGGACATAAAAGATCATTTTGTTTCAACCCCTCTCGCACAGGCAGGGATACTACTCACTAGATTAGTTTGCTCAGAGATCCATCCAAACTGGCCTTGAACACTTCTATGTGGGGGGCATCCACAACTTTGAGCTGCTCGTTCCATGCCTCACTGCCCTTTCAGTAAACAATTTCCTCCTAACATCTAATCTATTTCCTCTTTTATTTGAAAACCCATTCCCCTTGTCATATCACTATCTGCTCACACTCATACTCGCAAACACAATAGGGAAATGATGAAATGTTTCCAATGGAAAATCCCTTCCAGAAAAAATCACGGTCAATTCTGCCATAGCCCAATTGTGTCACTGATGTGTTGCCATCTATTTGGATACTGCCCTATGAACCTGGCCAATCTGTACCACCACCCTGGCTGGGCAGCAGAAGGGGTGAGAGCATCTGATGCTTCACTAATCCAGAACCCACAGGCGGAATTATGCCCTTTGAGCTAAGATTGAGTGGCATTCATCACCATGAGCAACCAGAGCTAAGAAGTTATTACTGGTCTTCTCATCACAGCTCTGGGAGCACAAATCCTCCTGGAGGACAACGAATGCAGTGTTTTCTACCACTGTAGGGGAGAACTAGTGCAGCACAGACATGGACAAAGTGGGTCCTGTACATAGCTGCTATATTTGACCATCATATTCAAGAAAAAGGCACAGAGATCAGCACAACTCTAGAACAAGCCCTGCATCAATCTCACACAGGTGAGAGCCTTGTCCAGTGCAACCATGAGGGCCAGCTTACATGCAGAGAAATGTGTACCATGTACAGCTGCATATTTGTTGGTAAAAGTGTGGACATATATATATCGATGTATATTCAATACTCATAGGATAACAAGTAATCTGAAACAAATCCATGTAAAATGGAAAATGTCCCCGTATTTTTTACAGATTTATACACCCAAAGCTGACATGAACAGATATTTCATGTTTTAAGCCTAAGATTTTACTTGCAGCTGCCAGGAGACCTGTTTATTTATACTCAAGGCAATATTAAAATTTATAGATTAGGATGACTAATCTTCCTTTCTATGACTGCTTGATGGTTTCTGTATATGCAAACTACATAAACCAGAATTTGTATAAACACACAAAACTGATGATCATCTCATTAATAAGTGGTTTTGAACAAAAAATCTTTTAGCTGACCACTCCTGCTTTGCTGAAAAGTAACGGAAATTTGAATTCATTCTCTATCAGGCTGGTTGCAAAACAAAAAGAAAAGTTTAGTCTTGCAGCTCAAACAGCCATTTAAGATTAAACCAACACATCACAGTTTTGGAGCCACACTGGAAGGAAAGTCTGCCTTTACCTATTTGACACTGAATTTTCATATTGTGATTACATGGTTCCTTATTCATGGAAATAACATACTAACCATAGAACATATTATCAAACATCATCAACAAGGTTATATAAGAAGTTGGAAATGCCTTTTCCGCTATGGTTTTTCCATGGACTGAGTAATTCTTTGTCTGACATAAGTATGCATGGAGCCCAGACATACTTCTTCCCTAAGCCTCAGAACAACCACGCAAAAATGTGTTTGATACGTGAATGGTTTTGATGACTGTGACATGACTCATACAGTTAAGGACTCTTTACAAGATAACAATATTTGCCTTGAGAAGCCAGATGAGGCAGAGCCATGAGTCTGACCCTGCAGAAACCAAGGCAGAGCTTAGGAGGGAGTGACTGTAGTAGGATAAAAGCTACTCTCATAGCTACTGCCATGACAGGTTCTTCAAAGAAATGGTTTTGGACAACACCCAGCTGGACGGTTCAAGCCACAATAGGAATCTCAAGAGCTTTTACCGAGAGAAGTGTGTCAGCAGAGGCTATGGATATACTTCATCTTCAAGCTCTAAAGCCTCTGGGACGAACAACAACACAAGAAAATAAAAGCACTGCTAAGCACTAAAGAGTCAATGGACAAATTTACGAAGTCAGTGAAGTGACCGTCCCCATGGAACAATGTGAGATCTCTAATACTGATGTGATTCAGACAGAACTCATTTTAATCACAAGAGTTCTGATGTGGATTGGACAAACCATACAAGTAAGTGTGTGTAGGAGGGCCATAAGACAGCCGTCCTGCCCACGAGACTCCACAGCCTGCTGCCTCCAGCTTCCCCTGCCATGCCCTCCTGCCCCTCCTTAGCTTCCCCTTCTTAGTTCTTCTTGTAGCTTTCTCAGGGCTTTTGGGGATTTCCATCAATTGGGGCAGCACTCGGGAGGCTCAGAAAAGAGGAGGACATTAAGGCAACTGCTGCAATTAGCTTTTCCCTCCTCTGTCCATAAGCGTGCCCATAAGGCTGAGCTCATGCCCAAGTCGGATGGTGGTACTTTGTCAGGAGACAGGATGAGTCAGAAAGGTGTTGAGTGAAAGTCAAACATCTGTCATGGGTGATTTCACCCTGGATTGCTTTGTTTGTTGGCCGAACCCGGGAGATTCATGAAGGAATCATGAAAGCTGGTAATTGTTCAGTGGGGACATTCTGAATCTGTTTGTTTTAATTCTAAGTAAATTATGGCTTACTGGACTTAGTAACAAAATAAATAAAGGTCTGATCTTATCTGCTTTTAGGAAGCTCTGAAGATTTCATTGGCATGGACAATAAATCACTAGCGTTGAACATTCATCACCATAGCTGCTTGCCAAAGCTGGCTCTAAACAGCTTCAGATTGTATGAATAAAAGGCAGATAAAATCCCCAAGGTGGTTAGATGCAGTTCTGAGCCAGACCTTGTTTTCCTTTAATTAAAAAAACCTATCATGCTTATCCTATTTATGTATATATATGTGTAGGTACAATTGTTTACACACAGATGTGTTATATATGTAATACATGACATCCAAGGAAAAAAATTAGATTCCCTAAGTCTGAGATAGCTTAGGGACACTGCTATTCTCTTCCTAAAAACCACAAACTCTTTTGGCCCCAAACAATGGAGCCCAAAAACTACAAGTAACTGAGCAACTGCCCATGTCCTTCAGGCATAGTGCACAAACTCTGTCACTGTGCTTTTTTTAGTATCAGATAAATAAGAGTTTAGTGGATCTAGGACCAAATCTCTAAATCACATTTTTCATCTCCCTGTTGAAAAAAAAGGAACAACACTCCGAAACAGTGGTTTTATTGCTGCTTTTTAAATTTTTATTTTCTTCTTGATGCTGCTAGATAATTTTCACTTCTCTAAATAAGATCATGAAATCTACAATAAGCCAAAATGTAAATTGTTGATTAATTTATAATTATTTGCTGAGTGAGGGGTGAATGCTGTTAGTGATGGGTTGTGGGAACCCTCTGGTTGTGTTGCTGTCCCTGCCATACCAGGAGGGAAACTGGGACCATCCCCCAGATACGCTTGACGCAACTGCTTAAAGAAAATGTAAAAGTGTGGCATTTAAAGTGAAACAGCTTCAGTCAAGTTTGACTCGCTTTGAAACATTTCATTTTGAGGAAACTGCCCAAGAGTAAGAGAAGCCAGAACCTCACCCCTGTCCAATGGCAGCTCAGAGTGACCGTGGGCTGCAGAAGGGTGGAGTGGTTCCACACACACAGGCATGTCTCTTCATATGAACATAGATACGATGAGAAAGGATTAACAGGTCTTACTCTGCACGCCCTTTGCGTATACTTATGGCCTCCCTTATTTCATATGGATTTGGATAAGGACAGCAGGTTTGGGGATAAAATTGTATCCTTCAACTCCACCTGCACCTGAGATACTAGTACTAAAAGAGAGACTGGAAGTTAAAACATGAACATAGTTAACCTAGCAGTTGCATCTTAGCTGAGGTTTGTCAAGATCATACAGGAGTGGAAAGATGAAGATGAAATGACTCACCATCACCGTCTGCTGAGGTGCAACCACTTTCCCCAAAAGTGGTGTGAAGAAACATGGCGAAAATGCTCAGTACTGTGCTGGGCTGTGTCATTCTGAGCACGCTGCATGTGTGCAGTGAGTGTGTGTGTGAAACCCACGCCGGCGGCCTTTATACTGGGAGCTGAGCAAACACATTGCCTGACAGAGACCTCAGGCAAGGGGAAACGTAAACATGCCCACGCAGAGGATGGCTGGTGGCAGAGAGCAGGAAGCCAGAGTGAAGATAATCACTGAGCTTTTACTTTGAAACAGGCTTCCCACTTCAAAACTAAGGACCTGCTGGATCAGGCCAGTCAACTTATTTGGGCAAACCTGCTGAAGCCCAGTGGAAAGAGAACATGTTTTGTGGACAATGCTCCTGCCTCAGCTGCTGTGATTTGTGCTGTTGGTTTCCCTGAGAACATGGTTTAGTCCTTGCATCCACTTTCCTCCCAACAGAGATGCACATGCCCAAGGGAGAAAAACATTAAGTGTGATTGGTTTTGTTTATTCTTTAACTATTGGCATTAAAAGCAGCATTGCCAGAGGATCAAGGGAGATAATTCTTCACTCTTTGAAACACCATCTGGAGTACTGCATTCAGTCTTTTGGTTCCCAGCCTAAGAAGTACACATTCATGTTGAAGTGAGTCCAGAGGAGGGCCATTAAGATGATGAGAGGGCTGCAATATGTCTCCCATGAAGACAGGCTGAGAGAATTGGGGTTGTTCAGCCTGCAGAAGAGAATGCTCCAGGCAAACTGTATTATGGCCTTCCAATATATGAAGGATACTTCTAAGAAAGATGGAGAGAAATTATTTACCAAGGCCTGTAGTGATGAGAAAAAGTGCAACAGTTTTAAACTAAAAGAAGGTAGATTTACATTGGACATAGAGAGGAAATTATTTACTGTGAAGGCAGTAGTACAGGTTGCCAAGAAAGTTGTGGATGTCTCATCCCTGGAAGTGTTTAAGGTCAGGTTGAATGGGGCCTTGAGTAATGTAGTCTAGTGGAAAGTAGCCCATGGCAGTTGGGCTCAAACTACATGATCTTCAAAGGTCCCTTTCAAGCTAAAACCCTTTGTGATTCTACGAAGTCCCATGTATGACAGTGCTGACCCAGAAAAGCTGTGATTTAAAAGACTAATCCTGCAAAACCTGGCTCCTAAGAACAAAGCAGAACATCTCACATTTGTTCAGGTTTTGGACAAAGTAAAGGCAGAAAGCGAAAGATAAAGTGTTAAGTATTTCCTTTGCACACTTTCTGTGGCTGTAAACACCAACGCACACTACAGCATAAAGCTGGGCCATGCACACAGCTGACTGATGTGGCTAGCTAAAAGTGAGCTGAAGACCTGAAAGAGAAGAGCAAGCTCTGGCACAGCCCTGGCTGCACCAAAAAAAGCTTTAGGTTGGAGGCGTAAAGGAAACTGAGGGCAAAGTTGTAACAATGCCCAAGCAAACAGAAAATGATGACACTATAATAAGGAGGCTCAATATTGAAGCCACATCAGCTTTTTCATTTGCAAAGAAATAATTTAAACTGCTCATTAAAGTGATGAAATCTCAAGTCTAGAAAAGTGTCTTCCTTGCCAGAACATGAGGTACTGTCCTGCAATGTCATTTGCTGCCATAAGACAGAGGCAGTGTGTTTTTTCTGGGCTCCCCTGCCGTTTTAATGGGAAAAAATGGCTGTTTTCCATAAGATTTCCGGGAGGCTGCTAGAAGACGGGCATCTCCCGAATCCTATATTAAGCCCCTCCTTGCGGTAGGACCCCAGGGCTCACCACCAAAGCATTCCCTGAAGGGAATGCAGAAAATTGTATAAATGGCCGATGTGTAGGCATTTACAGTGCGTACTGGTATGCCAGAACTCTTCGTGCTGTGCCACTGTCTGGCCCGTGACGAGCATGATTCATCTCATCCTAACAGAGACATTAAAAAGATGAAATCCAAACCTCCAAATACATTTATTTTTCTCCATTCAAATAAAAAAGAGCCCAAGATGAGGCGGGGTAAGTATCTGCTTGGCAGACCTCTATGGTACCTCCCACTCACAAACAGGAGAGGGACCTGCCAGACCATAGTGACCACCCACACAAAGCAGAGCAGGAACTCGAGATGGTGTAGGGGCTGCAGACCCACCAAAAGTGGCACCACCATGGTCTGACAGACCCTCACTCGAGAGGTTGACTTGCAGAATTGTTTGGATCTCTGCCAAATATTCATGATATCCTTTCAAGAAACACCCTCTGTCTGAGTCAGCTGGTGGGACTTTAGCAGTAGTTTGTCCTCATTTCTCTCTCTTCTGAGTTTTCTCACGTTGGTCCAAGCTCCTTGCAGCCAAACTTGAATTAGTGAGATTGAATCTTGGTGAGTTCACACCCCTAGTCTACCCCTTGCTGGCTTTAGAAAAGTTCAATTAAGAGTTTCAACACCTTTCTTAATAATCGCCAGTATCACATTATTCTAGAAGCACTCAGGCTAATTTCTGCCTCATTTTCGGCCAGAAATGTCATTAAAGGAGGGCTCTCCTATGAAAATTGATCACTATCCAGAAATGACACCTTCTCACTTTAAAGTTTTTGGTTAATAATTGAGTGGGCTATCATTTTGATCTTTTGGGGTTTTTTTCCTGTTTCAGTTGGAGAAAACAGAAAAAAACCAGTCTTTTCAGAAATGATGTTTTTGTTGAACCTGAACAATCTTATTATCAGAGCTGTGCTGCTCAGGGGATTTCCATGTTGTCATGGCTGCATTTTGTCTGAGTGGGGAAATGAGGGACCACAATGAAAAGAAAAAAACCTCTAGTATATAGAAAAACTGTGAAGCAAAAGTACATTTTGTTTTACTTTTACATCTCTGCTTCAGAAGCTGTTTTGATTTCTAAGAGATATTCGGGTCCATTCGTCTCACCTTGTTGCCTTCCTTTAATGCCCAGAAAATAGGAAATGAAATATTGGAGAGTGTAAAGCTTATGACAGCTGAAGGGTTAGGACCCAGGAGAGGCTAAAAGAAAGCTGTATTACTTTTCGCTTGCAATAAATTTATACTGCTTCCGCCCTCCTAGTTCAAGGTTCCACAAAAACCCCCACCTATAACAAAACCAATCCACAACAAAAAAAGCCCTTCGGGTCGAACAGGTGAGTTTTGAAGGTCCAGCAAAAATGTATTCATACTCCATCCATGTGTCATCTCTCTTTGGGTTCCAACACTTTCTTTTGGAGCTTCTGAGTCACTCTAGACCCTCATGCATTTTTATACACTAACGAAGTCCAGGTTACAACCCTTATGACTGTGAAAGGCAGTTTTTTCAGTACCCTGTGGTGCACAAGCGAGTGCTGTCCATGTGGCGTATCAGCTTCTCAGCATCTTTCAGCAGCTCCTCAGCTGAAGGTCAATGGGTTACCCTGAGACTGCTCTAAGAAGTGTTTTGCTGGGCCAAGAGCAGAAGTATGTGAGAGGCAGCATTGCTTAAGGCAACACAGCCATGGGCAACATGGTCTGCAGGGTCTCAGAGCAATGCAGGGTGGAAGATACACAATTTTTCACCACACCGTCCTGAAGAATGGAGTTGTGTGTGACAGAAGAAATTTTTGAAAATTTTTTTAAACTGTTATTGTGTTTGAGGTTTTGCCACGTAAAATTGCTCTGAACTTCCTCCCCAGGAGTCATAAATTGGAACCATATTAACTGTTATACTGAGAGAAAAATATAGGTAAGTTAGAAAAACATTGCTGGTTGAAGTATAAATACAGAGGTTTTGATGCAGACTTTGCTCAGGCATTCAAATATCGTGAGGTGAGACTAAAAACCAACAGAATAGGCTGAAAAAAAGCAATTCCTCTCCTTTTATTAATAATTCTGAGCTTATTTTATTTACTTGCTAGTTTCTAAGGCTTAAGTGTACTTAGGGTATTATTTTCAATTATTCATTACAACAACTAGAGTTAAAGCATAAAGACATGAAAGCTTAGATTGTTTCAACGTTGTTTGGTTTAGGTCTGAAAGAAACCGCAAGACATATTACTCACTTTTGAGACCTGGTATGACAGCACCTGTCATAAGATCACTGTACTTGCTCATATACATTTTTTCAGACACGATATTGGGCCAAACCTCTGTCATTTTGGTGACAATGAAGTGTTTTGTGAGTGTATTTTAATCCTGTAAAACGCTCCATTATGAGGCTTTCAACTTCTAAATTATAAATCTTTTTTTTACAATTGCCTTTCATTTAAAAATATGAATTAATAAAAACTGATTTGATTTCATCTGAATACTTTCTTTAAGAATCTGTCCATGACAGCTGTGGTTGCTTTCGGATATTTACTCTTTAACCATAGTGTTCCTACATGCAGAACTGATTCCAGAAAGAAATGCCAAGGCAATGTAGGAGGCTCTGTTCCAATGTATGATTAGTCCATGACTCAGACCTGGACTCTTTTGTAAGCTTCAAATGAAAAACAGTCAAAAAAACCCAACCCAACCCAAACCAAACCAAAACAAATGACCCCCAAAACAACAAACAACCTCAGCAAACAGGACAAAGAGAATGAGAAAACAAAGACAACATGATGTCCCTGTAAAACAGATCAGATGGACAGCAAACATCTTCAGGAAGCTGAGACAGGTGGCAAGTATGAAAGAGCATGAGGAATGTGAAATAGCTTGTGTAGTATCTATGATTAATGTGTTCTGGATGTGGGGCTTCACCACCACGTGGTAAGCAGGAGGGAGAGAGGGAAAATGTGCACCTAGTGAGCATGTCAGCATCCCCTCACTTCTCCCCTTCTCTCCCACTTGGGCAGACACATAATCCGCATCTCCCTGGGCATGGTCTAGTGTGCAAGGACTGCCTGTAATAGCTCCTGCAGTTGTCAAGATGGGCAACAGTGGAAATCGAAACGTCAGGAAAAACAAAGAGTGTCAAGCACAGGTGGTTGTGGCAAAGGCATGGTGTCCACAGCCTCAAGAAAGCCAGGAATAGATGGGATAGGAAGGACCGTGGCTGGCTGTACCGAGTGCCCTGGTTAGAGGCTGACCCTGCCAATGTCTGTCCCCTCATGTTCCAAGGGGTTTGTGGTACAGCCCTTGAATGCCGACCTCACTGTGCTTGGGTCTCACCCCTGTCTGTGGAGAACCTTTGGGGAGAGGCAAGTCCTTCAGGGACAACCTTTGAGGAGGATAATGGGTTTCCAAACCAAGGTGTATGTGAAGTGGGCTTGGATGACAAGTTGGTTGGATTAGGCTGCCAAAGACAGCCTTGGATATCACCATAGGTTCCCTTTGTTTCACCTTGTATATCAGACTTCCAGGGGCTTAGTGAGCAGCACTGAAGAGGCAGCTACAGCCATTTTGACTGTTAGCCACAGAGATAACAGAATTTATTGGTTAAATTTACCACGGTTGAATATTGCTTCATTGGTAAGGCCAAACTCATTGAAGTATTTTTAAGTCTGTTTTTTATAAAACACTTAGAATGCTTAAGCAAATGAGGACTAGATAAACACTAGATAACAAAAGGTCACAAAGGAGAATAATAATTCAAATGTTTCTACATTTAAATATGTTTTAAAATCTCTTTCCTGGCATAAAACCTACTTGAAAGTAGAGGAACTGAGAAAATCAGATAAGAGAATAAAATTGCAACTGAAAATAAGTATTGTAAACAGATATTATCAAAGGTAACAAAAAGATGCATATTCAAGGTGATTTGTTTGGCCCAAGTTTTGTGCACTGAGATGTTTATATATTCAAAATTAATTATGTCTATCTTGTACCAATTACATAGGAGTAATGTTTGATATATCATTAGACTGATGTCTGTAAACAACAGAAAAATATATGTGATCGTCCTCAAAGAATATCCTCCTTTTGAAATATGAATGCAGGGGCAGGGAGTTTTCTATAACAGGGAAAAATAATTACACGTTTTGTCCCCATTCATTATGCCAGATTAGCAAGGCGAAAAAGAAATATGCAAATAAGGCATTGATTGCAGAGGAATATTTGTGAGCTGTGACAGGACCCCAGCTGGCAGAGCTGGCATGAAGATCTGTTGTCATTTTGTCATTACAGTGAACATTTAAAAACCACCCAGAAATGGTTCCACATTTGGAAAGCAGAGATTCCATCAGATTTCACTGTCTAGCATAACACAGGGCCTTTCTTCAGGCTTGCTTTCAGCCCAGCAAACAGCAACAGACTTCACACTTTCTTTTGTGCCCTTTGGGAAACCTTTCTTTTAATCTCTGTTAAAGATATTTTAATCTTTGTAATCTCTGTTAGAGCCTGCTGCTGGCTTCTTTTACTGTCTACATTCCTGCTGTTAAGTCCCCATTTACTGTCTAGCTTCCTTCCTCCCATCCCTCCCTCCTCCTCATGCTCCATGTTTCTTTGGTCAAGCTCAGGGGCAGATCTACTCTTCTGTCCCCCAAAGCAGGGTGTCACAACCACAGCCAGTGCTTTGTTCTGCTGTTGCCAGGGCAGGGAACAAAGAATGCTCTTCAAAATAAAAGCGATGAGCTACCAAGATTGCACAGACCTGCTGGCTATCTCCTTCAATGCAATGTACACACTCTTCTTTGCTTCATATATTTTGTTTCATTTTTAACTGACTCCTTCTCCATGCTGATCAAAGCATGCTAAACCCCCAAACTGAGGATGATTGATTTTTCCTTCTTTCTGAAGAGGATTAAATTGCTCAGTGTTAATCATGTGAAAAAATGAAATCTAGAGTACCATGTCTGCTCAATGGAAATCTTCAGGTGTGGGGTCCAGCAAGTCTACACAGCACAGCAGAATACTATTTAACGCACTATCGTCATCATCATCATCATCAATGTAGTAATTATTTATCAGGAATTGCTGTGTCAGTGTAGTGTCTAATGTGTATGAAACTAAAAAGTTTTATCAGCTCTCCTTTTCTTTACACGGAGGTATATCATCAAAATGACCGAAGAAACAGAGCGAATTTCACCACGGCAATATCACAAGTGTAAGAAAGAATATAATCTGACTCAGTGGGAATTTCTTGTTATCTAAACTGGAGAACTAGGCAAAAGCTACAACCAAGAAAATTGCTCCCAAATACACAGAGCTTTCAATGTAATATAGAAACTGCATCCTTTGGTCCAGCAATCTTAGTTCACAGTCCAACAAATATTGGACACCGCTTTAGATGCTATACATCTGCAGTTATGAAGGCTGGTTACTATACAGTATTATTAGCATACAGCTCTGATTCACCTAATTTACTGAAATGAGAGATGGTCTTAGAGGACTCTGTGCCAGCACAGCCGTATCACCACTGCTGTTCATTCCCTAGACCCAGACGAGCAATCTTCAGTACTCACTGCACCCTGTGCTGTGAATGTAACCTGAGGTTTGATAAGGTGGAACAGACTGTCTTGCTGTGTTCCTCCCTGCTGCACAACATTGTCGGAAGAATATCACTCTTTACCAGTTTTATTTTTGATGTCTGAGTTATTACATTGTTTCTTCTCAAGACCTGAAGTGGAGGAGGAACTACTGCATACCTGTGAGCTTGTTTAAACAAAACTTTCAGTGAGCAGATCTTGTTTGCTTTGGTTTATAACAATGAATTATCAGAATTATCCTTTCTCATGAAGCTACTTGCAGTCAACAATGAAATTATCATTTTATCATGTTTTTTGAGCAAGTAAACTAAATATAGGGCTCTAAAATTCTCACTCAGTAAGACAGATCCTTCTGACACCAAATTTTCCTTCAACTTTTTCCTGAGGTACCCAGAACCATACACAATATTTGCATAAGTTTCTCCAATCCCTGTGTGCAGGGACATTGTCACCATTGCAGTTCTTCACATTCTGTGCTTATTCATTCTTTCTGGATCACAACAGCTGCTTCATCTGCTGCATTTACTGATATCACCTGCTGAATAACATGGCCACAGCCTTTCCTAACTTCATTTTGGAGCCATTATGTCCATAAACTCAAAGCTTTATCCAATAAAAGCAGTGACAGAGGGCAAACATTGTCCAGATGGTATACAAAAGCTGACTTCTGGGAATGTGAAGCTCAGCACACCTCTTTTAGTCAGGTCTACTTGGGACACTAATTGCTTATTTTCATGAGACTGTTACTTGCCTTGCTCATGTGCATTTCCTACAAGCTGAAGACAACCTTCCGGCTGCTTGGTCTACTTACCTGGGCTGCCCAGCATGGGATGAATAGACATCATCATAGTTAAACATTTCAAGTGTCATTAGGGAATACATTACCCAAAGTGGTGCTGGTGAACAAAGAATGGGTCATTATTCATTTCAATTTTAGCACTATAGTTTAAGAGAGATGTTGCCTATGTGGAGGGATTAGAAGAAAAAAAAATGAAAGGAGAATTGGAAATTATAGTGCAAGACAGCTCTCAATGTCTGCAGGGGTAGCAAAAGCAGGACAAGGTGACTTGAAGTGGGACAGTTTACCTATCTTAGTCTTCTAAGTGACCAGCATGGTGCTTGTGGAGAGGTTTGCCAGGAACTGTGCAATGTCAACATAACACAAATGGGAGCCAGGGTCTCAGAGAGAAGGAAGACAAAAGGCTTGACCATTTTTTAGTCTACACATAGGTATGGTGCAGAATATACTGCCTCTGAAGTTATGGCTTCTTGTTAAATGCAGGAATGATTTGTAGCTCCAGCATTATAGGGCTTGTCCTTTGATGTGTGTGCACTACAGGCCAAGAAGGAACTTTTTTGTTTGCTATTCACATCACAGAATAATATCATAAAATTATGAAATCATTAAGGTTGGAAAACACTGCCAAAATCACTGGGTTCAATCTTTGGCTGAATACAGTCAATGCCAACTAAACCATAGAACCAAGTGTGATGTTCGGTCATTTCTTGTACACCTCCAGGGACGGTGACTCTACCACCTCCCTGGGCAGCCCATTCCAGTGCCTAACCACCCTTTCAGTGAAGAAATTCTTCCTAATGTCCAACCTGAACCTCACCTGACACAACTTGAGTCCAGTTCCTTTCATCCCATCGCTGTTCGTCAGGAAGAAGAGGCCACACCACCTGATAAACGACCTGCTGAGATAAGGTCTCCTTGACACTTCTCTTCTCCAGACCATACACCCACAGGTCCCTCAGCTGCAACTCACAGGACCTGTTTTCTTTACCATCCCTGGATCCACTGTCCTTCTCAGAACTCCCTCTAGCACCTCAGTGAGAGGCCCAGATCTAGACACAGGAGTCAAGATGTGGCCTCATCAGTGTCAAGTACAGAGAGATAGTCACTTCCCTGGTCCTGCTGGCCACACTATTGCTACTGCAAGTCAGGTGCCATTGACTGCCTTGCCCGCCTGGGCACACTCTGACTGATGCTCCACCTCTGCTGGTCAGCATCCTCAGATCCTTTTCCTCTAGGCAGCTTTACAGCCACTCTTCCCTGGGTCTGTACACTTGCACGGAGGTGTTGTGATACAAGTGCAACACCTGGGACTTTGCCTTATTGAACCTCACAGAACTGGCCTCAGGCCATGGATCCAGCCTGTCCAGATCCCTCTGCAGAGCCTTCCTGCCCTCAGCACGTCAACATTCCCATCCAGCTTAGTGTCATCTGCAAACTGACTCAGGATCCTCTCAATCCACTCATCCAGATCACCAACGATAGTATTAAACAGGACTGACCCGATACTGAGCCTTGAGAAAAGCTACTAGTGACCAGTCAACAACTGAATGTAAATGTCAACTCTGCTGGCAAGACCTCTTTGCAGTCACCTGCAGACCCTCAGAAGGGCCAGACAGTTCCCCTTCCATCCTGGATCCTGCAGCAGCTCCCTGTTGCACTTTGTCTTTCAGTGACAGTCAGCATTTTCTATCACTACACAAAGCTAATTTCTCTTCACTATAATGCATACAGGGAAGTTAAATATATGGTGGCTCTTACTGTATAGTATGAGTATGGATTAAAATCAGATATTACTGTCTGGACTTGTGGGAAGGGTGCAGAGTTTTGTATATAAGACACAATTTTTAACTTAGCTTTCACTCCATAGTGGATTATATGCAAGGAACATTGTCTTAAAAGAAAAATGTCAAAACTAAGTCAGAAACTGATCACAGTCATATAAACCTGTGTCTAGACCTTATAGGAAAGGTAAGGTGGTGAAAACAATAAACATGAATTGTTTACAGGTTATGAAAGCTGCCCAACCTTTCAGTGACCTTGGCCTGAGGTTGGTTTGTTTGAACATGGAAACACAACTACCTCCCCTGGTTTCACTTTTCGAGGCAAACACAAGCCCAGCCTCAGTGCAGCCGAAGTATGACTGCCATGGGAGCCATTAGGTCAAGGTATTTCCATTCACAGCCAGAATGTTCTTTTGCTAAACAAAGCCTGCACCAAATGATCTCATGCTGGAAAGATAAAAAAAAAAAAAAGGAGTGAAGTAAAATTATTGAGCAACCAAAGAGAAAAACCAAACCCAACAGAGAGCAGCCGCTGAAATGCACACTCGTTAGAACCTGAGATTCAAGTGATCATTAAGGTACTAAGTGCAGGTACAGCAGAAAGCAAGAAGCTGGCTCTGATCATCTAGATGGGGCAGTGATACTGTCAGTGTCCAGTATTTCTTCCTGTGGTCAACAAGAAAGGAAATTCATGAAATGCATAATTGTTTTCTCAAGGAAATGGTGGTGAAAATCACGGAAGAGTTGATGGCTTGAGGCCTCTGCTCTCCCCTTGCCACAACACAGCTGATGAGAGGGGCCAAACTGTTACAGTAAAGGAAGCCATCTGCATCTGGGCATAGAAGGAGAGCAGTTTTCAGCTTCTGTGAGGAGTAGGAAAGGCCAGGGACTGAAGTGAGGCACAGAGTCACTGAGACAAAGGGCCCTACCACCCAGCCTGTATCGCTGCCTTACCCAAGGCTAGCCATAAGGAATGTGTGCCAGAGCGACTCATGGCTTGCAACCTGCTCTGGTAACAACACACGAAACTCACTAATTAGAGTGCAATATCAGTGTTCAAACAATTCCTCGTGTCATAGAATTCTAGAGCCATGGAATCATAAAACCGCAGAAACCTTATGGTTGCAAAAGCCCTCTGTGATCATCAAGTCCTAACATTAATCCGGTACTGTCAACTTCACCACTAAACCATGTCCTCAAGTACCTTTTAAATACTTCCAGCCATACATCATCACATATGTCCTCCCTTCTTCCCAGAAACTGTACAGTGTGACCAGACTATCGCTTGGCACCTGGGGACAACTCCAGCATTTAGATTTCCCTCATCGAATGATTCCGTTGCCTCAATGTTTCATTTCCCTTCAAATCTCATATCCACTAAATTTTACTAAACCTAGCTCTACAGGCTCAGTGCACTTGAAGGAAAGCCAGAGCTGCTGGATGCTCTAACCATTGAGAATCAGGAGTATATAGTGAGATTCTCCACAACCACACCCCTTAGTGGTTTGAGATCATTATATTGATGTGTACAGGGTACTGCTAAAACTCTGTATGCAAATTGCACAGCACTTACAGTGAAAACTTTTAGTGCTTGCCAATGCTTTGCTTATTGGCTTCTCCTGTCAAAACCTTTTTTTGCATGCTAATGTACTCATCGTTTGTATATACTTATGTGAACTTTACAAGGAAAAGGGAGTTGCATTGCAAATGGAACTGGAATCACAGCTTCACACCTCCTCAGCTGTTACTTTTAAATTTCTCAGCTTTACGATTATTACAGAGAAAAAAAATTCAAAGTGGTATCATCCAGTTTAACTCCTACTCCAGGAAAAGATTTTTAAAGTAATAAAGTGAAAGGAAAAATATAATTTCAGTGGGATTTCTCAGTCACTGGAAAGCTTTTGAAACTCCAGTGATACACCTTTGGTTACCTAAAATTTATCTTGATTTTCACAGCTGATAAAAACCTTAGATTTATCTGTTAGACATTGATAATTACCTGTAATAGTTAACTACATATTTAAGTAACTAGAAATGGATTTCTGCACCTGATTTTGAGGAACTAATTTGGAAAGGACAGCCATAGTTTATTACACAGAATAATAATGTTCCTTCCCTTTCACAGCTCCTTTGCCTAATGATGGGGCTACATGTTTATTGATTACAGTGGACTGTCATTCAGTAGTTAATGGAAAATGCATGCATAACATTTTGGAGAAATGCCCAGATCTGGAAAAGATTTTATGTTGACTCATTAAGAACTTAGAATATGCACAAGGAGTACTGATTTCCTTGTTCAAAAAAGTCAGGAGGGACTGGCAGCAGATGGGGCTGGGTGCTCATTTGAAGTACTAGCATTGCTAAGTGTACTTTTGAGGGTATGCAGAGGTTGCAGCCATCCCCCATCCAAGGGCAGGTTGGCTGCACAGGTTCCCTGTATCTGTTTGCAGACACCTTCAGCCTCACATCAAAGAGGATGTAGACACCATCTCAAGCATGCTTTGAAAAGACAAGTGGAATCGAGATATTTACAGCACACTGATTTGGAGCTATTGATAACAAACCCCATAAAATCTAGCTTTTTAAGATAAGTAGATACTAGCTTCATTTCACAGAGAGGAAACTCACTCTGCAGTGTGAACTATGAATCTTGCCAGCATTCACATCCCTTAGAAACCTTTTTTTGTCCATTTGTCCACCAACTACAAATAGCTGAAAAGGATGAAAAACCTGGAAGAGGAGTTGAATATTGTTGGTTAGGAAAGCAGTTTGGAAAGAGCACAAATGTTTTAACAGAACTGCATGGTTTGGAGGTCTTTGTACTTTTGCTCTACTAGAGACTTAGTGAAGGCAATCTTGTTAACAGTAATTAGTAGCTGAAGGCCCTACATAAGTTAATATTTTCCAATGAAGTCATGGCAGCTGTCAAACAGTGTTTGGGAAAGACAAGATTTTAGCTGACTACAATGTTACATCGTGAACCATGATTTTATACTTAGAAAGCAGTAACACTAATACAATAAAACATTTCATTTCTGTTCCTTTCTGAAATCATAGAGTGGCCAAAAAAAAACAAAACAAAAAAACAAACCCAAAGTGATTTCTCAAACTTGAGAATTTTTCATTTGCATTTTTATGTGAGTTTCACTTTATTTTCTCTAAAATTGCTCACAAACACAAACCCCTGATGTGACCTCTAGATTTAACTAAGTAGATGAGCCCAGCAGCAAGGGATGTAGGGTGGAAAATCCATCACATATCAGAACAGCATACAGCCACATTCTGTCTCTGCCATAAATATGCAGCTCTGTGTCCTATGTAGGTGTGCTGAATCTGCCCCAGCCACCTTTGCTATCTAACAGTGGTTTACACTGTCACAGAAGTGGTATTTTAACAAACACATGCAGAATCTAGAAGTTTCCTGACAATTGACTTGTATGCACATACAAAGGAGAAAATGGTGTTCAGATAGGAAGTTATCAAAAAAACTATGCTTTCCTGTTTATATAGCAGTGCCAATACTGAGAGTTTGAAGAGTTTACTATAGCCTTAAATACTATCCAAATGTTCTCACTAATATAAAAATTACCAACACTTCATGGACACTGAATACATGAAATTTTCTATTCTAAGGTAAGAATAGGCAGCTGATGAAACATTAGCTAATAACAGTGAATATACTAGCACTGAGGAATTATGGAGAATTAAACTTAACTTTCACTGGTTTGAACTGGTTATTTACCAGGGCTAGAAAGCCTGAGAACAGAGATTTTTGAAAGATAAACAGATTTGATATCCGATTTGTTGTTGGTGATGAAGGTCCATGAATGTTGCTTTCTCTGCTCAGAGGCAGTGGAACGCTGTGGCAAGAGGGGTGTCTTCCTGCACAAGTGGGATTTTGTGATAGACACCAGTGGGGCAAAGATAGTTTCCAGAAGTTGTTCCAGCTACCTTTCCACCTCTCTTCATCTAATATTAACAAACACTTGTAGGAATAATATTATTTTTATATAACCATTTGAAAATTGTAGTTTAGTTTAGTTGCTACAAACAACTGTACTTGGATATGCAAGGGCCAATTATTATTAATGTATGAACCAGAATACCTGTTGCTCATTTCTCTCCCTTTTATCACCTCACATAAACAGAATTGTCATAGTAATTTGCATTATCCATCCAAATTACTAAAAAATATGTACTACTGATATATACATCTTTGGATCAGTGAATGCCTGTCAAAGGTGAAAAGAGCTAAGTTTTTTAAAAAAATATTTGAAAACAGTAATTTCAATAGCTACATACAGTGGTGGATTTGACAGCTCTGCTAATGAGGTTTGTCATGCAATTTAATCTGAAAGCCCTTCATCTACTGTACAACCACAAAAATCTAGTGTCTTCAAATCCCTACATCTGAAGGGATAGTCTATGATAGCGCTTTAAGATTACAAGCTCCAGATGATTAATTAGAACTCAGCTCTCACATGGTTTCTCATCATCAAAAAGATACAAAAATACATATTACTATGTTTTGTTCTGTGTCTTCACTTAAACACATTACCCGATAGACTCTTTTGTTGTGAAAAAATAAACAAAGGTGCTGCTGAAAAAATATTGACCAAGGGAGATTTTTTTATTTACCTTAAAGGACCATGAGTGGTTCATATAGGTGTGGGTGCGACGTGACACTCTTGCCTGTGGTTTCTGTGCTAGAACTGTTTTATCTAATGAGCCACTAGTGTGCAGGCAGCTAGCTGCTGGTTGTACGTGTTGGGAATGAATGATTGTGGTCTGTGTGTTTCTCATAGATCAGCATTCTAGTTACTTAATTGCATAAGAGAAATCTCTGTCTTTTGAAGAAGTTTCACTTCTCGCAGGTGAAAATGGAAAAATTTAATGCTTGGCAAGATGCACAAGCATCTGCCTTCCCTCTTCCCCTTTTCTCTTTCTCCCTATCCCTCTCCCACTTGCCCTTCCTCTTTTCTTTTTTCCCTTTCCCCTTCCACCTTTCTCTTTCTCCTTGCCCCTTTTCTCCCTTTCCCTTTCCCCTTGTACCCATTCCCTTCCCTTCCTTTCCCTTCCATTCTCCCTTCCCTTTGTGAAGAGGAGAAAAATTGTAACTTCCCACTATAATGCCACAACCACTTTTAAAATAACACTTTTAACAGAAGAGGTTAACTGGATCTAAATTCACGTTCATTCTAATCCTCCACAGTCATTTACAGACCCTTTGAAGGGGGAGAGAGATAATTGCCCTTTCTGACTGCAAGAAGGAAAGAATCTATGCCAAAAGAAGTTAATATTAAGGCTATTGATTCTGCAAACCACACAAGAATGAAAAAGAGGCTGAAGAGGTTCTCCAGTGCTGTACAAGTCTGACAAACTATACCTTTGCCGTCTTTTCAGATAGGAAATAAAAACCTGACCTGACATGGAGTTTCCTCACGATATTTCAAATGTTTGAAACCTCGATTAAATTCAAATATGCAAATAATTATATCTAAGTTGCTGCTGCCACGGCAATTACTGAGACTGTAATTTCATTTGTTTTGTCTATCTGAAAAGTTTCCATAGCCCTTCAATTTAAATAAACATGATAATCAATTTAATGCAGGGACCTTTTAACCACAGTAACGTAAGACAACCTAAATTAGGCCAGCTTATATTTGTGAGTGTGTTAGAAATGCAACCTACTCAGATCAAATTAGGTCAGCTCAGTGTCCTGCTTAGTGAAATATGGCTCTGAAGCAGCAAGATGCAAAATCTGTCAAAACATTAACTGAGAAAGCCAGGGTAACTTGGGAGGAAACTATCTTCTGTTTCAGGTCAGCATACCTACATTTGTCCCTTGCAAAAAGAAGTGAGAAAACATACAGGGACATGCCTTTCTTTTGAAGTGTAATTATGGATCTCCTCCTCCAATATAATTTACCTGTTTATTTCAATTGTATGTCTGGCTGAATAGAATTGCTTTATTGGCCAGGATATTCCAGGAAATTCTACAATATATTCTCTGTTTACACGAACAAACCCCAGCAATAAAACATTTGTAGTTTCTTCTTCATTAATTTTCTGAAAATATTTCAGTCTTTCCAAGTGTTGTTTTTTATGCTTTTGCATTCTTTGTCTAAGGAGAAGCAATATGATATCATATGTTGATATTTTCTTTTTTGGCACACAGATTCTTTCCTCACTAAGACCTTAAATGTGCTTTTGTTTCCCTAAATCATCTATGTGCAGGCTGTGCTTACTGGATATTTATGTTATTCTGTATGCTCCTTAATAGATTAACACCTCTCTAATAATACGATTCTACTAGAATAAGATTGATATATTATCTTGCAGCTGCTGCTTTACTTCATTAACTCCCTGTCAAGACTTCTGATGCCAACACATACAAGTCTTTAGCTAATAAACTGTGGAGTGCACTTCACCACACAAAACATGTGGCATTCCTTACACAAAGGCAAAGGATTTAATGTGCCAAACATGTTATGTTTGTAAAAGAAATTAACAAAACTTTTAGCCAGTCATCCCGAAAACCTGCCCACCTTCTATATTGTGTACGCCACTCTGATTTGTGTTAATAACAACCATCAATGCAAGAATGCTAACTTGGAAATCTCTGGTAAAATATTTTTAAAGTACTGTGCAACTCCTGCCAAACAAACGTATTTAATCCTGATTTAGTGTATGGATTTGTAAATCTTTGTTATGTGAGACTGAGTTTTCATTTCTAAATATAGAGCAGGGGAGTAACTTTGGTCAGTACTGGAATCAACACTTTCCTTCAGATTAAAAAGGACAAATAAATTGAACAGATCAGTTTACAATGTCTAAATCTATTTAACAGTCTGGCCTGTTCTTCAACTCTGAGACCAATGCTTGTACCACTTACATACACAGATAAAACCAACATAGATGTGAGCTCAGAATTGCATAACTAAGCCTCCAAGACCATTAATGGGATCAAAATCAGCTGTAATACTCATTAGTTGCTTTTGTGCATTAAATAGTTTGCCTTCATGTGCTCCATAGTGAAGTGCTAAGAATAATGATCTCATAATACAGTCCTGTATTTATAAGCAAATTATTTGTGTTTGTCTTTAGACTCATATGTGTCAGCATGAAAAGTCTTCATAGGGAATTAGTGAAGTCAAGCTTCAGCTGCAAGCTACTAAATCAGTCTCATTCTATTTATATTGCATTATTAGACAGGTATTAATCAATGAATGAACATATGGTATAACACAAATACCCAAAAAGGCACATCCTCCAAATGCCCCCAGGTCCAAGCAGAATTGTTAACACTTGATTTCTGCATAAGCTTAATATAAGCTAATTAAAGTCTGACCACATACCTGGGATGCTTGATCCCAGAATGTGAACTCAGTAATGTAAGGAAAAGTTTATACAGACATATGGAGAGAGGCATCAGAGCATGAGTTTCTCTAGAAGTGAAAGATTAAGAAAACATTTGGTCATTTCACAACAAAGAAGGCTTTTCAGCTTAGAACACAAAGCATAACATAACAAAGGTACTGCACCATGGAGTTAGAATTCAATCTGAACAAGAGAAGAATATTTTTTGAAATCAGAGGGTTAAAAAAAAATCAGTTTCTGATTTTCCATATATTCTTTCTCATAATCTCTTGCAATCACAAATGAACAGTTTTCTGAAAACTGTAAAGAACAATTACTAGGCTTTTTGTTGAGAACCTTAGGATGAAGTTTCTTGCAATCAAATGGCAATCTCTAGCTATAAGTTTGGTTTAGTTTTAAATCAGTAACAAACAGTCCACTGACTTTCACCTTATAGATATAAATGCTCCAAAACAAACTCATGATAGGAAACAATCTTTGATTTTATCTGAGTACCGGCTTTTTTTTTTTCTGTTTTTTGAGTTTGTCCTCATTTTGTTCCTTACCTTACCATTGTTTTTGTTGTTTGTATGTTCAGATGTGGGTAGTGGTAGAGAAGAGGAAACTTGTTTCTTACTTCTAATTCATCTGTTTCTGAGAAGCCACCTTAGCCCTTCCTTTGCTCAGTTTTGGATCTTTTAAGGAGTCTTGCAGTTTTAATCATTTGGGTTTACAATTCAGCATGAAAAGAATGAAGAGAGATTGTTTTTCTTTTCCTTAGAACCAGATTGGAGAAAGATCAGTTCAAACTAGGATAATTTGCCTGGGGAAAAGATAAAGCTCTGCTGATTGTTGAGTAGCCTGTGTAATTCAGATGATAAGAGATGAAAATGTGCCATGGGTTAAGCTTCAGAGAGCTCATCAAATTCATCAGTTTTAAAGGAAGTGGTGGAGAAAGAAAGCCAGATAGGCTGAGGTACTGAAAATATATTTCTTTTAAAGCCAAATAGAATTGTTGCTAAAATCTTATGCAAAAAACCTGAAGAGCTGAATATCAATCTCTAAAAATTAGGAAAATTAGCTTCTATGGACCCTTTTGACTAGACACCTAAACCTATTTCCTGCTCCGTTTGCCAATGGCAGAACAGAAAAAAGACATTTTTCAGAAAACTGTTATTTTGTCTCCTAAAATATGTATGTATGCTCCAGTAAGATTAGCAGCCTTCATTTGTTTCAGCAAGACTGCAGTGTCTGAGCCAGCTAATAAACTTGCAGCCAGTTATGATACCTCCATATTACATTTCACTTGACTTGGCTCCTTCTTAGTTCCAGCGCTCTTCAACATCTTCATTAATGACTTGGATGCAGAACTCAAAGGGATACTAAGTAAGCTTGCAGATAATACTAAATTGGGAGGAGCTGTTGATTCCCTCAAGGAAAGAGAGGGACTGTGGGACAACTTGACAAATTAGAGAGATGGGCAATCACCAACCATATGAAGTTTAAAAAGGTCAAGTGCCAGATTCGTTCCCTGTGACGAGGCAATCCTGGTTGTGTGTATAGACTGGGGAATGAGAGTTTGGAGAGCAGCACTGTGGAAAGGGACCTGGGGATCCTGGTCAAGGGCAAGTGGTCACAGCATCACCCCTGACAGAGTTCAAGAACAGTGCTCTCAGGCACATGGTGTGACTCTTACGGTGTCCTGTTAAGAGCCAGGAGCTAGACTTCAATAATCCCTGTGGATCCCTTCCAATTCAGGATATTCTATGATTCTAAGGTATGATATTGCAGAACCCTAACCACAGCCTTCCTTCCTCCCTTTTAGGCTTCTCCCAGAAAAAATGTGAATGGCACATCCAGTTTTAAAAAATTCTGGTTTCTATTATATCTGGTTTACTATTAATCATTACATAGTTAAAAGGAAAACATATTGCTAAATCAACTGCAACATGTACTATCTCAACATCGGCTGTCATGTTACTGCAAAGTTTAATTGTACTGTATAATCTAGGCCCAAGTATACTGCATGTTGAATTCCAAAAGATACACAGTTTTTAAAGTACTGGCATTACTGATTTTTGTCTGTGCTCTTATTTTCATTAACAGATAATTAACAGATTAAAAATGTCCAACAGAAATCCTACACTAACATAATTAAATATTATTTATGTAGAAGTAGAGACATTTACACAGGACCAACTATAATCAAGACCTTCTTCTAAACCTACTTTATGGTAGTTACAATATATGTTCTGCAGTGTATCAGTACATGAGTTCAACAGTTGCTATGCTAAAGAAATTAAAAAATCATCTTGAACACAAATTGTCATTTGCTGGAAAAGCTGCAATTAATGGTTAATCAAGATGTAATTAAACTTCTTTAGGTGAAAATGTACTCATATCTCTAACTATGTAAGAAAATCTTCAGCTTTCTCTACGTATATGTGTGTACGTGTATGGTACACACACATATGTACATATAAACATGTACATATATGCGCGCATATATATATATGCACACATACACATATTGGTAACAAAGCAAAGATGAGCCACAGTCATGACAAGAGAAAACAAGTGTAGATGCTGCCTAACTTGAACTATGAATCGTGCTTGGGCAAGTTCATTGTTACTGACAGGTACTGCTGCTACTTTTTAACTCACAGATAAGACATTCATAACACAAGATAACTACAAGTTTTTCTCAAAATATAGGCAACCACTCTTTTTATGTTAACACAGCAAGGTAGTGAGCTAGTAGTCAGAGCTGTGCTGTTCTGAAATGTAAGGATATCCACAGCATTGTTACTGAAACCATGACATTGAGAAGTCTCAAAACGTACAATCTTGAATTTAGAATGTCAATGAGAAGCCTTGAAAATAAGTGTTATGTGTTTTAGGGGGTCTGATACACTAGACACACACTGTAAATACAATGAGTGCTAATTGCTTGAGGGTAATGAATTTTCTCAATCTCCTTCTAGCTGTGTTCCTGTTAATATATGCCACAATTGCTCTTTCCTGGCAGAGTGTATTGCTGGTTGAAGTTCAGCCTGTTGTCCACCAACATCCCCAGGTCCTTTTCAGCAGAGCTGCTCTCCAGCTGGAAACCCCTCAGCATTTATCATTGTGTGAGGTTACCCCTTCCAGTGGGGCAACCTTTTGGACCCTCCCTCTTGAATTTTCAGGGATGTCCTTGCAGAATTTCCATTACCCATAATACGTAAAAACAAACTGAAGATATTTTATTTCCCATTGTCAAGGATATTTTGTAAAACTGGGAATTAAATGCAATTGCTTTTCTACTTACAAATAAGCTTATTTGTTATAGAACCTATTACAATAAAAGCAGTATCAACACAGGAATTTTTTATTGATAAAGTGAACAATATTGCATCTTTTGATTTTTTTCTGATTGATGCTACTGTAATTTTATAATATTACAAAGAAGCTTGTGCAGTATTCTTGATTTTCAGATTGGATCTATCACTCTGTGCTTCTTTCAATGATTTTGAGAACTTTCCTTCAGTTGTCTTCTCATTAAGAAAATTCAGCAGAGCTAAGAGGTTTTTAACAGAACATCTGGCTTTACCTATGAAGAATACAGAAAAAAACCCATGTCTGAACCTCATGTTCAGTGGAAATTTTGAGGTAAGGACCATAGAGCAGATTGAGGAACTTGTCTTGCTATTATGGCAACATTGTGACATCACACAGCCACATTCTAAAGCAAAAAAATCCAAACCAAGCCAAAACAAAACTCTCTTTGAAAGTGTTCTAGTTGCTTGTAAAATTCCTGTACCACACTCTGCTTCCTGAGGAATGAGCCTGGAGGGATTCTACTTACATCAAGGAATGGGTCACAGCCCTCAAACAGGGCAATATGGAGCCTGAATTCTCTACAGAATGAGATGCTGGGATTGATTTATGCAGAAAGATTTAATGCAAGTTAATGAAAGTGAAGAAAGCACCCTAATTCAGCAGAATCTTTTGGCTTGTTAGGTTTTTTGAAAGAAGATTTTTGCAGGGACATAATAATACTAATTCCAAGAATACTAATTTTAAGAATATTGTTAAGTTTCCTTTTATCTCATTCTAATGCAAACTATTCAAGGCACTTGCTATGCAGTATACAAAAGAATACTTGAAATAAGTGAAGTTAAGGACTAAATGGAACATTAAAAGATAGAATGCTGGAAAAACAGAATGAAGCATGTTGGATATAATTAACTGAAAGCCAAACTAATATTTCATGTTTAGTTTTTAATTACATATTTTAATATCAAATGTGCAGTTCTTTCAGTTCTTATTTGTTCTTTCAGTTCCTGTCACAAACTGGATCTAAAAGAATTATCTATCTTGATTTTACAACTCTGTGGTAAGGAAATTGATATATTTAGCTAGATGCTTCAATAGTCAGTCTACTCCCTACTAAAAATCTGCTTGTTATTTTGAAGACTAAAGTTTCAGCCATTTAATCTAGCTGGAATCTACCAGACTGAAGTAAGAAGACTACGTTCTTTGAATTTTTTTAATAGAAAATATGGTTTCCTATCATTCTTGACATTGTTCTGTGACCACTTTCCAGTTTCCAACATCCTGCTTGAAGTGTAGATATGAAAACTGAACATGATATGACAGTAACTTCACTGTCAAATCTGAATGCAGATCTACTCAGCATTCCCTCTTCATAAAAACAAGAACCTCTTCCACGTCTAGGTACCAGCATCTGGCTGGGAGCTCCAAGCCTCTTAAACAACTATTACTGTACTCAGCTATACTCAAGAAGTAACTGTTGACAAAAAGAAATTGTTATAGTCAGACCATACATCCTTTGCAAATTACATTCTACCTTTCCTTTTTCCATAGAGGAATATGTGAACACTGCAAGAAGTTTGACACTTCTGGCAATCCACTCCAGTTTTAATTACTTGACACTTCTCCAATCTGCACTGAATTTCGAACTCCATCAGGAATGATTTTATGATCCATTCTAGGCCATAGGTAAAACACATAAAAAGTGTATGACAAAGGAGTAATACATGAAGAATCTTACCTAAATGGAAATTTATGATCTCCAGTGGCTGAAATTCCCTCTTCCCTCATTCAGGTTTCTGGACTATAGGAAAGGCTCTCTGAAGATAGTAACTTTTATTTTCACACAGAGGTCTCAAATATGCAAAGTCAGAATTTAACACTTACTAATTAAATCTTGTTTTTAATAAGAAACTAAATATGAAACAAAAGCAAGACTTTAAAGAACCTGAAATATGCAAAAGGCAGAGAGCTGCATTGCAATTAATTTCTATCCAGATAATATTTTCATATGAGAAGTAAAAAGCCAGAGTCTTATGAATATATACACACACACACACACACACACAAATATATATATGAAACTTTGACCAAGCTGTACATGTTATGAGAAGAAATGATTCTAATAACAAAGCAGATTAATTTGTATGCATCATATAGTCTGTTGTCACAAGTAAAAGGAGGATGTTGAGGTTTCAGCATGGTTTGCGGGGGCACAACAAAGTTACATCTGTTTCTGTGCTGGTGTGGTTAGACAAAATATATGTAGGGTGAAGAGACACAATATTATTTGCCTGAAATGATAAGCTCATTGGGTTCTATTCTAAGATTCATACATCACATAAAATGCTCTGATCTGCTACCTCTATGTTACCAACTTGGCCTTCAAAATCTGACTTCTATCAACAAAGAAATAAACCAGCCATTATTGACATAAGGTGCTAAAAATCTGCCAAAATGTTTATTACCGCATAAGCTTTTTTTGTAAAAAATTTGTTACTCAGTTTCTCTTGTCATGTCAGTTTCTCTTTTTTTTTCTTTTGTATGCTACTACTGCTTTTTTGATAGACAATTTTTTTTATACCTCAAGAAGGCAACATAGAAACCTCACACAGAACATCAGCAACTGTTATGCAAGTAGTGTACTATCATACATACTTGGCTAAATAGTAATAAAGACACATTAAAAATGTAAAAATATTTTATGCAGACAGCATTCTCAACAAAGGGGAAAGGTTTGTGGTTCCCTATGAGAAAGATGACTTCAGTGGGATCATTTGTATTCTTAGAATGCCTAATATGTTTGAATGCTTTGATGAATCAAATCAGAGAAAGGAATCTTTTATTGTTTTGTGCAACTTTTATCAGGGTTATGCTGAACCGAAAATAAATACTCCAGATTAAAGAAGCAGTGTTCAGGTGTGAGTAGATATCTTGGAATTATTTACTTATTATTTACATTTCTAGGCTTGTAAGACAATGTAGAATTCCTAATGTTTGGTATGACCTTGGGCAGCTGACAGACTACAAAGTAGATGCTCCACCGAGTTCAGATAATCAGTTATCTGCTTCCTATGTTTAGTCTTCAGAAAACTTGAAACTGTAGATCAGAAGAACGAATAGCACTGAAACTGGAAGACTTATTACATATCTAGATTTTTAATTCTAGGGAAATTAATTACAAAGAGTGTTCTGAAATGTATGTCGCAAGGTTCCATGAAAAAATAGTTCCTATCATTTTATAGTTACCCATCACCAGACACAAGAGAATGGAAAAGTTGAATAAAACTACATTGAAACACAAACATCCTATTAACAGGAATATTTATTTGAAATCTATTCCAGAACAACTTGCAGAAAATCCAGTAAGTCAGACTTGATATAGAAAAAGAAACAACCACTTCAGCTATAAATAAAGAGAGCATTTGATCAAGACTCTGGTAAATCTGCCACAGAAGGCAACATCCTCTAGGTGTCACGGTGTGCCAGAGAGAGTTTTAGTCAAATGCCCATCACACATGAAAATCTGCAACATGCTGTCTGGAGTACGTGGTATTCTTGAATACACTGTGTGAATAAAAAAAGGACTCTTGGTTAATTACTGAAGAGAGCTGTGTGGAATCCCCTTCAGTTTTAGCAACGACTGATGTGATGTGCAGAATTAGCAGTGGAACCACAAGTGGTGCAGTGCTTGGCCTGCTGCTACATGTCTTAGTGCCCCATGTTGGGAGGGGAGGTGAGTGGGGAGAACTACCCTGTGCCACCCACTCCTTTGGACTGTAAATTTTTAGTAGGTGGTAGCAGAGCTGAGATGCAATGGAAAGTTAGAAACAGAAGGTTAAATAACAAAGAGTCACCAGCTCTTAATGAACACACTATCAGCTCTATTTGCATTCACAAACTAGCTTAGTTTTATTGAGATATATCACCAAAATATTTGACATGAGCAAACCATAACTTTCTTTGTTGGTGCTTTTGGGTTTTTTAATTTTTAAGTAACAGAAAAAATGTAGCTGCAATGGGATTTTGCTCAAAAATTTCTTCATGTACATGAACAACAGTTTTTCATACATTGATGTTTTTACATGCTTTTGTTTTCCCCATCCGTTGATTGTTCTTGTTTGGGTATTTGAAGAAAGATTTTGATGTCCTATGAAAAAGAAGTATTAAAAGGTCATTCCACATTGCAACTTGATCTACCTTAAAACTTATAATAATAATAATTGTCTTTCCATGGGGTGAATTTTCTAACTAGTGACTAGAAGATTATGATGAAAAACTAACTTTTGTGGAGACAAGATACATGTTTCCCAGGTTACAGAAGTTGTCTTCCAGAAGGGCAGTAAAACAAATGCTACCATTCAGCCTAAGTACTAATATCATTGGGACGATCTTTTTATATTATCCACAGAAGTTCATTGCCTTTGATGGCTTTACAAAACTGCAATGTGCTAAAATGTAATTCTTAAACAGAGACAAAAATATCAGCTTAAACTTATCTGTGAAGAGAGGTATTAAGATTGTTCTTTAAACCAGCAAATATTATTCAGAACATAGAAACACAAACTCTCTAATAAATTTTCTTTTTTTCATATGTGTTGCATTTCAGGTTGAATTTAAACACCAATTCTAGGAAATAGATATAAAATAAAGTAAGTAACACTTGGAATAATACATACCTCCATTAGATTAATTTTCTTCTCAGTTCTTTATAACATACTGTTCAATTTGTTAATTTTCAATAATTTTGTATTAGCACAATCTTCTCTGTTTCCATTTCAGGAATTGTGTTAACAGATGAACAAGGAAGTTTTGGTTTAAAAAAACCCCATGCTAAATACTCAATACAAAGATAATTAACTTTTTAGCATTTTCTGATGTCAGTACACTTATTTTTTCCATTAGGAAAAAAATTAACAGAGTTTTTTAATAAAATAAATTAGTTTGAATTCAAATAAGTAATGAAATACGTATTTTGTGCATATTTTGAAGATAGAAAATTTTTTTCAAATCAGGAACTGCCTGTATGTAATGATGCCTCATAAACTTGCAACACATCACAAGCACTTCAATGAGTACAAAAGAAACATGTTAAAAGGAAGTTTTACCAGTACTTTGATTTAGCAGTCAGCACTATCTTTGACTCTAAGAAATACTTTGGTACAAGAAGATCTTTTTCAGCAAATTGAGCAAGAAAAAGAAATTTCAAGTCCAGTTTGACAAAGGCAAATATTAGCAAATGTTATTTTAAATACTGTCAAAACACTGGAGATATAGTACTCCAACATATTTTCTTTGTCTGTGTCTATTGAAGCAAATTTCAGTTACATAAATGCATAGTTTTGTATTTTGTGGATGTATATTGTATATTGTATATTGTTCATGTATATTTTATTTTCTAAGACTATTTAGGGATGAAATACATAATAAAAAGAAGCATAACATAGGCATTTTTTTAAAAATTAATTAAACATTGGGACATTTAAAACACCACATTAAAAAAATCTTAAGTTTTGTTAAGACAGCTGGTTACTAGACTGATTCAGCAGTGCCTTTTTCTGTTAAAGCATTGACTATGAACTACATGGTACTGTTCATAAACCATACTGAATATAATATGTATGAACAGATTACTTTATTAAGTGGTATGTGGAGTTCAGGGTGTTGTTGTGTAATATCAAATGGCTGCTATGAGTATAAACAGGTTTTGTAAGAATTCTTCAATATTATAGAAATAATTTCTGATAAAGACATGTTAACTATACATTAGTAGAAATCCTATTTCAGTGGAATTCCTATTTGGATACATATCTGAGTTCTGTTACTGAAGTGATTAATAGAATCAAGAACAATAACAGCAGTAATAATAAGACAATTAATTTAGACAGAACAAACATAATGCAAAGACCCATGTTAAATGTATAGACAATGTGACATCCCTATCTTCAAAGAGCTTTTTCAAAAAGATTGTTAAGGATCTGAAAGCAGTGTAAAAAATGTTACATAATTTATCCAATGCACAATATTTTTGATATCAATAAACTAAATTGTAATTATCAAACTAATTTATAATCCTCAGTGCTTATAAGAACATAGTCCACTCAGGTTAACAGACACTACATTAAGCATTAAGAATTACGCATCTAGAATATATCCTAGACTCTTTCTTTAAATTTATCAGAATTAGAGTGCAGAATTACTGAAATGTGTGGTTGTATCTCTGTTTCTGTGACAACCTCAAAATAGATTGTAAAATTTGTGAAAATTAATAATATGAGGCCTGCAGAAGACCCCTTATTTGACCAAACTGAATAGACAAAACCAGGCAGTGGAAAAGGCAGAATTGCTTATTTCTTCCTTCTGAATCAGTTAGTCTACTAAAATATTCTTTCACTTATTGTTAAAGGTATTAAAAGAAAATGTAATTTGGAAGGTCATGAAGTGTATTCATAAGAACACACACATATAGGTGTTATCTAAGTATTCTCAAGTAATAATTTTCATGTGATAAGTGGAAAAAATATGTGTTGATAACCACTTTCAAACCACTTGAAAGCTCTAGTCAGAACCAGAAAAATTTGTAATCAAGGTAGAAAACACCAGATGAAAAAGTAATAGAATTCCCAACCTTATTCTTTGTTAACATTTGTACTAAGGATGACAGAAAGGTCATCATTGTGTATGATGTTGACAGCCCACAGGTATATGAACTGAGAACACAAAATCCCTTCAAAAGTCAAGAATATATTTTATTTGGAAAAAAAATTTTATTGAGAGATAGTATTGGTTAAAATTGAACAGGAGGAATAAGAACAGAGGAATAAGATATCTTAAATCAAATTGAAAAAAAGGGTAAGCTAGATATTCCATTATAGTTTTCAGCAAAACATTTTATTTTCTGATGCTCCTGACTGCATTAGTAGAAACACTTTAACTTTAGAAACCACACCCTAGCTTGCTATATTTATCTTGTAAAAGATCTCAAAATAACAGCACTGTGGTTGAATTTCATTTTTATAGACATTTCTCACAAGAATTTCTGAAAAACATAATTATTGCTAAAAGAATTGTTTACTTAGGAAAGTCTTGGAACAAAAAAAGTTCACCTGTTTCCTAAATATGGAATTGACAGAGGAAAACTCTTTCTGTAGCTCCTACGTTTTAGACCAGAATCGTAATGTACTTATAACAATGGCCCTCGGATCTCCAAGTCTGTTTGCTGGTGAATACTACGCTTCTTTGTAAATCTGAGTAAGAACTTGTCAGAACTTGACCAGTTAGTCAGAATTTGAAAGTAAGACTGTGAACTGTTGATTCCATGCATAAAACAGAAATCTGTATTTAACAGCACAGTCAAGGAATAAAATATTCTGGGTTCAAGTACAGAACTCAGAACTTTATTTAATAGATTGTCAGAAAAAGGCTTTTCAAGGGGAAATTTTACGTATGACAAATGAGAAATGAAGCTCTGTATCACCCAACTGCTGAGTCAGGAGATTCAGGCATTAAAGGAACCTGTCGAATAAGTGGAAAAATATATTATTTAAGTTAAATGATCCCAATATATAAACAAGATATGGAAACTCCTTTGAGCTGGAAAATGTGCACTGAAACCCTCAGTGCCAAGATTCATATACACTATTTCTCCTTTGACACTACATCTGTGTGGTCGTGTGTCTTTTGGGGAACCTGGGAAGCCACATAAACTTTTTCTCATAAACTGACAATTTTTATAACTGAACTGCTCTGAGTATATTGTACCAGCCAGAAATAACATAGGTCATCAATTTTAAATGTGTATTACAGTCTATTCTTTAACATGTAGTTCCTCCTGAAAGTGGTAAAGGAAGATTAGAACATTAACAAAGAATAGATGTTGTTCTTTTTATTTTTAGCTCTTGGTCAGCGAGAAAAGATTTTTAAAAACAGTGCCACTCACTGTAAATAGCCAAGAATATGGATATGGCTTTACTCAGTTTACACATTAGTTAAGTGTTACTTTAGGTTGCATCACACTTGGTCTTCATGAAGAGGTTGCAGTATGCTAAATGTTACAAAGTCAGTGAGATGGTTGTATGAAGTACAGTTCTTGAGATGGAACACATAAAAACAACTAGTTTAGAGAAACGCTTTGGTCAACAAGAAATTCAGTGAGGATGGAAAAAAATTTAAATTTGAAAATTTGAAATTAAATAAAAAGGGTCAGGAAGAAAGAATGGGGAAAGGAAGGGAAGGGAAGGAAGGAATGACCTGACATTCCATTGTATCTGTCTTCCCAAATGGGCTGAGATATCAACATAGGCAGGATAGTTATTGATAGCTATAATCTTTCATTGTCTTTGTCTCACATTTTCCTTTTCTATCTCTTCCTAGTATTGCAAATGATTTTTTAAACCCTCACTTTGACTGAGTAATCATGTTCTTGTACCCTCATATCTTTTACCAACAGTGATTATGTATGACATAATAAATGCTGGGCACTTCACAACCTACAAATGATTAATTTAATTAAGAACTTAAGTATCATCCATCTTACTCAAACTTTGTGGGACACTACGAGCCCCCGGTGGTGATCATCTCAAACCTGCGAAGACTGTTTATATTTGTTCTCTGGGTGTGCAAATGCAAGCATCCTTTCATGTTGTCTCACACTTTTTTCTTACACTCTGTGTATCATGTATTTTTGCCATTGTTTGACACATTAAATAGAGTTTTACTCTGGCTCAAGCTTGCCTTGTGTCCAGCTGTTCTAATGCACATTTAAACATAGGTGCAGGTAACGGAAGCTCTAGGGAAAGGCAGGGAAAGAACACTTGGACTTGACCTGCCTCTGCATGCTCTTTTCTGCAGACTGGTTGGCCTGGGATGGAATGTGATCTATCATACATCCTACAGTGTCTCACAATAGGATCCTGTTGGGAAGATAATACATCCAGTCTCCTTTCTATAGGTGAGGAAAAAGGCAATGCTGCACATGTGGAAAACCTGTAGGCAGCTATAGGCCATCCAGACATGTACAAAAAATATGTCAGAAAGCAGCAGTCTTCCATGGAATTTTCATGGAAAACAAAATAAGTGATCTAACCCACAGCTGTATAGCTGACTGACATAGCAAACTGGCAGTATCTACATTAATTACCTTTACATTTCTGGGATAATGCAAACTTAAATATGTATGCTTAGAAAGTTCTTGGTTCCAGAAAGCAGTACTTACAGGAAGTTTGTATCCTTGATACTTGTTGATCAAATCTTTCATGAAAGGGTGGTTCAAAAGGAGTTCTACTGGAATAGGTATCAGATCTTCAGTACCTAAGTCTTCATATATTTTGATAAAATGCTTTAAGAAAAAATAATATGTAGTCAATTTATTGATAAAAAAATTGGTGGAAAAGCAAAGATTAGAGCTGATATTTATATAACATATAATGCAAGCTAAAAAACCTCTGAATCAATCTGCCTACCATATCATAGCTGCCTGCCTTTTCCAGATTGCTAAATCTGTGATTATCTTGATTTTTACTTCCTCCAGTATGAAACACTTTGATGAGAGTTGCCACCGAAATTATTCCTTCACCTGAGTAATTCAAGACTTCTTTTTCATTTTCTGCTAAAGTCTTCTCATTTGACAATATGCTGGGGTATGCAGAATCCTGAGAAAATTAAGCAAAGATATAATACTTAAGTATAAATAATCTGTCAGTAGATCATCTCTTTCATTTAAACATTAAGGATCAGTGGGTTATACTTCCAAACTTCTGTTCTTAAAAAAACCCAACAAAACCAGCTCACACAAAGTTATCTACTGCACTGTAGGAAGAAGCAATGGATACTGAGAGTCCAGAAATATCCATAATGTTGGCATTAGCAGAAATGTAATAAACAGCTTTTCCCAGGAATGTGGTCAACTTTCTACAGAAAAATTAATATTTCTCAGAGCAACAAAACATAAAAATATTTAAAGAGTACAAATTATAATACCAAGAACTTTGTGTTTATACAAGGCATAAACTCGGTCATTCTGGATATTCACATGAAAAAAAAGTATTAATTTTCTAGGAGTCCCTGCAAGAACTCTACTTTGACCAACAGTTAACATGGACTCAACAGCTCTCCACAGAAAAAGAAAAGATTTTCTGATTTACGCAGAAAAAATATAACTTTATTTAAACAAGCAATTATATAACTTTGCAATGATACTAGATTTAACTCTTTGGCCACAAAAAAAACCCCAATCCAGACTCAAACCCGCTGTAGAGATTTGTGAGCACAAAGATGAGAAAGGACCTAGCACAAATGAAAAATGCTTTGACTAGATTCTGCCACTGTGTAGAGAAACCACAAATAACAAGAGGAAATTGCATTTAATTGAATAAACCATTTCTTTCTTCATTAGGAGGGTGAGACTGCTGAGATTCAGTCCTTAACACACAATTTTGAACATAGGAGGGGCAGAGGCATTTATATCGTCTTTTTGACACACACCAGTTGAGATTACACAAATATCAACACTGAAGCTTTTCTTCCTCCCATTGCATCATTTACATTTAGCTTTCAGATCTACACACCCAATAACAACATTGTCGAGTTTTAACATTTTAAGCAGGAGAGTCTTTGTTACGAAGTTAGTAAAAGAAGACTCAAGAATATGTTTATCTGAGCTTTCCCTATTAAGAAAATGAAAGTTTCAGAAGTATTTCTGCAGACAGCTACCAATGAAAAGTCATCACAATTACTGGCACAGAACAAGAAAAAGAAGAGACAAATTAGGTGCAGTTGTGTGAATTCCTACTTATGAGCCAGCTATCTAAGATGTATTACAAAGCATCTTAGAGATAAGCTGGATAGCTCTTTTCATTTTAGTATTCTACTGATAATATCTACTAAATTTCCAGTACTTAGCATGAGAACTGGGATATATAGATTCCATGTAAACATCCACAGGGAAACAAAGATTTAGCTTCTTAATTTGGTGCCGAAAACCACTTTGGATGCCCTCAGCCTTCTATGCATTTGAAGAAACTTGGCTCAAGCATGACATGGTATCAGCGCTCAATTTACCTTTTGTCCCCTTGTGTTTGTGGAATAACCTGCATGAAATGCTGGCTCTGCTGAAACCAATGGAGAAAACTAATTTGCTTGAGTGGGAAGGGATTTCTTTTGTGCTCTTTTTCTGTAGCCAGCATTATTGTGAAAGTGCTCAGAGGTGGAACATAAGGCACAAGAAGAGAGAAATTATTAACATGATGTTCTGTCTGTTCTGTGATTCTGAGCATCAACTTATAACAGATAACAATAAAGTCAAAGAGAATCCACACAGGCAGGATTTATTTAATGTCTAATTGTTAGATAGTCCTAGGTTTCTAAGGGGCACTCTAAGATTAATTAAGCACACAAACTGTCTGTATAATAAATACATTGTGCATCAGATTCACAGAGCCTTGAGTGGGAAACTAGCCATGATTAAATTCTCATGTTAGATGAGGTATAACTCTTTCTGCTTAAATATATGTTGTTAATTGTAGGTTGAAGGCAAACATTTCCCTTCACTTGAGACTCAGAGCCTGAAGAAGTCATTAACACACAGATAGCAATACCAGTGCAGATATCTTACAAAACTTTCAACCAAACAGATCAAACCAAGCAGAAAATGGTAAAGAGGAGAACAGGTTGCATAGCCTTATACCCAATGAGATGTAAAAATGATCTAAAAATTATATTGTAGTTATTATTAAACCTTCTGGTTTAGGTGGTAACCTAAACACTTGAAAGTAACAACAAAGGTTTATCTACATCTAAATACCACAAAGAAACACAGAGGAAAATAAAGATCAGCAATAGTATCGAGTTTTGCATCTATAGATAACACTATAAGATGCTATATATCACACTACAGTCTAATGATTGGGGATTGATAGCTGGTCCAAGATTAGGTCGAAGAATTACTTCCATTCATACCCACAAGGAGTATTTACCACTAAATATCTTAAACTTCCATTATTATTTGGCAAGTAAATTCCCAGACTATTGGAAGAATATTTCTGAGCATTATTACCAAAGACAGTGAAACTGCAGAGTTCCTATGAAGTCAATGAGATTAGTTCTGAAGACTGGAGCTATCTGGGATAATCAAATACAGAGAAATCTAGGTACTAATTTATGATTTGAAAGCACTACTACTATACTCCAGTAATTTACTGGAGTACTTTACCTCACATGAATGAGAAGCTTTCTTTTCTCTGTGAATGTATGTTCCAGTAGCAACACTAAGTGCTCTGTATACACCTTCAACTGGATCAGAGTGAGAGGCAAAATAAAGCAGCATCTCAGTATAGTTGAGTAGAGCAGGATCCTTTCTGGCATCAGCAAATAAACAGAAGAAAAACTATAAAAGGACAAAAATATGCAAAATAATTTCTGTGAATGAAATTTAATGGAATACAAATCAAGGACTGCAGAGAAAAGGATGAAATACAGTAATTACTGCTAATAGGACGTACTATATTTAAAAACATGTTGATGCCATGTAAAACCAGATAAATCGTAAGTATTTTTAAGTAATTCAAGGAAATAGAAATTGAATTTCATAGAACATGGAGAAATTAATAAAATCTTGTATCATGACAAATATGTTCTAAGCACTTTTTTAAATTCATATCACACTATTAGCTTCCTCTTTCATGGAAACATCTATGAGTTTAGATGCAGTGATCATTTGCCTCCCATTTTTACAAAGCTGGTTACTCTGCAACAAAATTAATGTCATCCAGTGAAGAACAGGAATAATTAAGTAATTCTGAATAGACTATGATTTAGAATACTGAAGGATAATTCTTGGATTCCTTTCTACATTATTCTGAAGCACCACCTGACCTCAAAAAACACTGAAATGTTGCAGCAGTTTCGGAAAAAAAGAGACACGAGAAATTTTCAGACACAACCTCTCAGGTTTGCATAATAGTCTCTTCGATAGACCTATCTTTTTAGTTACCTTTATGAGATGTTTTAACCTATCTAAAGGCAGAGGTTCTGTGCAACTTTCTGTTATGCTTAGATCTTCATTTCCATTAAACCATAAGCCAACCTGATTTAAAAAAAAAAAAAAGTTTGTTTATTTTTACACATTAAAATAATGTGGTCTTTATGTTCTAACTGTTCAACAGACAGGTTACTAAAAGCTTGTGGACTTAATCAAACTGAATCTGTTATTTATAAAAAATGGCATTAGAATAACTAAGTAGCTGTTTATAACAGATACTTGAGAAATGACTGAAAATGAAGTACAAGTGAACTATGCTTTTGAAGAAAGCGAAAATTAACTACACAGTTGTAAACCTACACTGCTGAAGAAGCAGAATGTGATGTGTAGTTTCTATGCATGTCCTGGTTTCTTCCTTTCAGGGTATCGTTTGCTAACCCCACAGCTTTTGTCCAACCTGTACTTTTAGAAGAAACTGTCCACACAGTTCAACATGATGAAGGAGGCATCCATGGATCTTCCTGTGCTTGCCTGCTCCCAACAATGTGACTAAGTATCCTGTAATGGCCACAGTGCTAAAGCTACAGCTGTAAACTAGAAATGCTCAAAAATAATTCCCTAATACTAGACTCCACGTCTTCTAGAAAATATCAACTAGATCTAAAACAGGATAGGCATGAACAGACTGTAGGATCCTGTATTAAAAATGTACATTCTCACCCTGCATGTCTTGTAACAGTTAGCTTGTTTCTAAACTTTAGTAAAAGTTACAACAATAGAAAAATAGATGCAGATAGACCTGCACTTTTTGTGGGGTCGTTTTTTTTGCTTTGTGGAACTTGTTTCTTTGGGAATCTGGGGTGGGTAGGGATTGGAAGGCACTCCTCAAAGTTTTATATTACTCAGAGTAGTTTTCAAACTGACAGACCTCTGAACTCACACAGCCTCTATTTAATTTTTGAAGAAAACCAACACCAGGTGATTGGAAAACAATTAGCAATAAGGGTTCTATGAAATGTATTTAAAACAGTTTGGAAACTATTTTTAGTATCACCAAACAAATGCAATCCGGCTGAACTGCATTCAACATCTGAAAAACAGTCTTAATTTGAGAAAATAATTACTGGAAAAAATCTAGAAAAATTTAATTGAAGTACAGCTGATGAGCTGAAACTAAAATCCTATTTCTGCTTGCAGCAAGTTTTTGTCTTGTTCAGTGTCAAATAAGTTAATAGTCATCAAAGTGCACATGGAAAAGTTTCTTTAAAACCAAAAGAATTTTTACTTGAAATTAATGGGGAAACTCCGGAAATGCAAGTAAAAAGTAAGCACAATTTTCCTGATTTGTGGAAATATGGACAATAGGTATTAGCCCATCAATTTCCTGAAAACACTTTTCACTAAAAAGCACCCTGAAAACCAAAAACACTTAAAATTCAGACTGACTTTCTGAATAAGCCCAACAACAAACCATTCAATTTAGAGAATTTAGCAAAATAAAGCATGCTTCAAAAGAGAAAATAATTACAACCTGCATATAGTATTCCTGTGTGATGAAACCTGATCCAGCTACATCAACAACCTGGAAGCCATGCAGAGTTTTGAGGAGCTGTGTCACAGATGGCACTGGCCAAGGCTGTGCTGCTGCTAGCAGGAATCTGCGCCAGTCAGTAAAGCCTGAGTTCACTGTGAATTCAGATGCCAGACTTTGTAACTATAAAACCAAAATAATAAATATTGTCAAATACGTGTGCACAAACACACTCTTTCACTCTATGTATCCTTAGTTCTTTTCCTGGCTAGGATGAACAAGGTCCTGCACAGATACCATCCCTTAAAACATTATAGCCCCTGCACTGTAACAGCACCAAGATGTGAACCAACAATTTAGCAGCATGAGCAGGAAATCTTACAAATCCTTGGTCCTGCTCCTTGGCCCTGTTACTCTCACAGATGTTCACCAAGTTGCTTTTTTTCCACTCCAGCATTATTTTCAGTTGTCAAAAACTAGTGATAGAAAAGGTGTTTTGTGTCTTTTTACCAGTGAAGACCTTGCATGGGCAGCACAGAGTGAAATTCAGTGACACTGGATGTCATCTGCCCTGAGATTGGCCTGAACAGCACTGCTTATTATAAATTGAAAATTTATCTGAGATTCTGTTTAGTCATGCAATGATGAAATGGTGAGTTCAGCTCAGAATAACTTGTGCAAAATAAATGTGTACCCTAGCTTATGCTTCATGCATTTCGTTTTCTAAGTAAGTTCTTGCTTTCACTATAAATCGAAGTCTCAATTTAAAATGGTGTTTTTAAAGAAAGAAAATTCTGCTATTAAAATAGCATTTAAAAGCACTAAAAGTTCTCAAAGAATACTGAACATGGGATATATTCACATGTCATCTATTAATAGAAAATATTTGACTCACAGTTTTTCCCCACATAATTAATTTCCTGGGATTAGATTAGATTTTTATATACTGATGAGGGCAGAAGTGGCTATTTTTCACTAAATTCAGTGGAAATACACCACTGAGAAACTTTAAAATGTTTTACTCATGCAGGTAATCTCTGTGAAGAATAATATATGGATAAAGTTGTTTCCCACCTGTGAAATTCAAAAAAGATATGTGAACCATGGTTTACTGTCAGTAATGATTACCAAAACACACTAAAACAAATAAATCATTTAATTCCACAGGTTTATGAGCAACCTCTGAAAGTAAAATCAATCAGATAATTCTTAAATGATCTGGAAAGACTAAATTCTAATTTTTCATGTTCCTAAACCTGAAAATCTTGATTAAATAAGTTTAAGGTCATATAGCTCCAGATTTTAATTTCCTGTCTTGGAATGAAGAATTTAGTAGTCTTATTTTAACTCCTGGAAATGAATTTTCAATAGACTCTATGGAGATAGATAATTTGTACATCATAAATAAATATATTGCTGACAAAAGCATTTTATTTCTGGCATAGAGGCTTCCAGAAGTCTCCTGTTTCACTGGGGAACTTTAAGGAAAAATTGATAATAATAGCTATAGTCTTGATTTTATCATAACAGAGACAAACCAATACTTAGTTGAAGAGAAAATAGGGATTAACTTACATCTGGAAGTTTTAAGTTCATCCATGCATCAGGAAGGCAATTTGCTCCCAGATTCAAATTAATCAAGCAACTTAAAACATCAATAAAGACTTCCTTTTGAATAAAACCTAACAAAAAAGTTGTAATAAAAACATATTTAGTATTTTTAATAGATTTTTTCTGCTAAAGGAAATCTATTTCTTAATTTTAATAGCAACAGGAAAAATTTATTTTGCTATTATGCACTATTGATAATCCTGTTATCTTCCAAGCCAAACATAAAACTTCCTCATTTAAAATAAATTATGTGTGGCCTATCTAATAGCAAAATATCAAGTATACCAAAAAACTGCAATTTTTTTTTCACTTGTCCTGATCTGCGTTGTGATTACTAATCCATCCTCACATAATCTACACTGATAGATGATAACTGACTAACACTGACATATAATGAGCAGTCAAAAAATACTAATCACACAGATTTTTATGTTTTGCATATCTAAAAACCTTTTCTCTCACTGTGGTCTGTTTTAGTCAAAAATCTATCAAATCTATTTCCACTTTTTAAAGCAAGGGTAAGTTAGAGAACAGGATAAAAACCACAGATCATTGTCTGTTGAAATGTGAAACAAAACTAAACTGTTGGAAAAGTTCAGAATTGACTTGCAGGAATTAAAAATACCTCCATTAATTTCATTTCATAGAAATTATCAGATAAGTGTGACAAACCCTATTTTTTTAAATATGCATGAATTTGCTTATGAGCAAACCAAATTCAAGCTTCATGCACAGTATTAAAAAGCAGACTTAGGTACATAAAATTTAACAGACAGATAAGTCTTTTCTTCTAGAAATAGACTTTGCTGGCTCAGTGAGGATTCACTACAAAACCTCCACAATAACAACTAAAATGGTAAAATAAGTTTCAAATAATTTAAATTTTGAGAGACAAAGTTGATTTGTTCAGGTTATGAAAACTTCCACAGTAGCAAAACTGGAAGTTTCCAGATTAAATTTAAAAGCAAATGCAATCACTGAAATATGGAAAAGAGACTTACTTAATTTTATTTTTTTTCCTGTCAAGCTCCTTGTTCTTTTGAAAAAGCACAGCTGTAGCTAAGAAACATTTTTGTTGGAAGCAAAGTAGTGAAGTGAAATTTAAGTATATAAAAAAAGATACAAGTAGAAAAACTAAGAATGCGTTTGAATATTAATTTCATAATGTCATATTCAAAAGTCAGTTGCCAATTTGAATTAGTAATCTACAATCTCTGTAGACCTGTTTTATCTCCAATGAGTAAAAAAAAGGATTCATGCCCTCAGCATATTTAATACAGCATAGTAATCCTACACATATGTAAGTTTGGAGAGAAAAGGTAAAAAATAGATCTGGGAAGCTTAAAGTCTGTTGGGTCAGGAAGAAGGAAGGGAGAAACATGTGGAATTGAAGCCTTATTTCCTGCCACAAATTTCAGCATGAAAACAAAAGCTGAGGAAAAATACCGGCAGATTACAGTTCTCTGATGTGAACTCATGAAAGTTTCCAATTTATCTACATTGAGAAAGAACATCTTTTAAAAACTGTGTGATAAATCACCTGCTGCTTACTGAAACACATTGGATTGCAGATACAGTAATTTTAAGGTTACCAGAAATTTATTTTTTTAGATGAGAACTTCTGTGACAAGAATCACATCCTTTCCATATGGCACAATAAAGCCTACATCACAGAAATATCATTACTGGGAGACTTCATAGACGATTCAATAAACTTGGTAACATTTTAGTGGCTCAAAAGGAGAATAGGCTTTGGTCCACAAAGGAGCCAGTGAACACTTCAAATAAAGAATGACAGGAAAGATTTTCATGTCTTCTTGCCAGTCTCATTTTTTTTTTCTAGTGCTTTACTAAGAACAGACCAGCTATGGTAATATATATTTCATTTTTCGCTAAACATTGCCTTACCACATCTGATCACTGGCAATCTAACTTCTGTCACATTATCTTATGTTTAAAATTGTTAAATAAAAAATGCAGTTCCTGTAATTCCTATGAGTTTACAGCTTCCTGAAATGACATTTGTTTTTCTGCATAAATTTCTAAAGGGATAGCAATAACCTCATCTCGCCTTTTTTGAGGCTACATGACTTGAGAAATACACCTAAAAATTATTTGAGGGACAAGGATTTTTAAGTACTTGCATCGAAATTAATGTCTGAAATGGGACTGCAATCTAAAATGTACTCAGAATTGTAGAACTTGGACTGTATAAAGTGCTGGAATGCAGTTTTCAGGTAAATATTATGGCAAACATAAACTATTGTGAGATACTTAAGCTCCATCAGGTCATATAGTGTCTGCCTGTTTTTATTCCTGTGTGTTTAATGTGGAGAAACACATTCTTTTTCATTCAGAGCTAAGTGATTTTCTATCTATTAATTACAGAATTGCTTATGTGCTGTAGGGCAGTCACTCTTACTTTAGAAGTCCTCCTGAAGCATCTAGTGTGAGACAATTGCAAAGCGTCTTCCAAAGTTATAGTAGTTCAAAAACTTCAAATGGACTGTGACTTAATTCATCCTACTGACATACGTAGGAGGCATGAGGGAGCATCAGAAAGACATAGGAAATCCCTCGTAAACACGTAAAAAAAAAATTTATTAAATATTTTCTCGTATTTTTAGGTATTTTGTCTGGATTTAATGTATTGTGTATATATTACAGAGCATAGAATCATTTTTGAATATCTGATTATAATACAAGACAAAAGGTGATTCACCATTTTAGCTCAAGGGTTGCTAATGCTTTATAATCATAGAATGATGCTGAGAGTGGGCACCTACACAGATGGTGCTGAGAAAAGAATACTGGTGTCTGAAAGTGGCAAGTGGTAAAAGTAAATGTCTTCTAGGAAAGAACAAGGAAAACAATTCCCAGAATTGCCTTTATCCACCTAACAGGACTTGTTTCAAAACAGGTAAGCTCTTCACAAAATCTTTTTTTAAGCCTAAGACAAAAGAAACCAAACTCAATGGGATTTTAGTTGAGTAATGTAGGAAATTGCATAAAAAATTAAATTATTAAATGTCTAGAGACATTTTTAACTAGAAGGGGCAGCAAGCACTTTGGAAAAAGAGTAAGTATTCATGAAGTTTTTGAAAAACTGTAGAGATGATCAATATCATTGTAAGTAAATTTCACCAGAAACAGATCAAAGTACTTTGAGAAAACAAACTCCACAAATTGATACATTTATTATACAGCAGACAGAACAATTCAGGAACAGACTGTAAGCACAGGATTAGAATTCAAAGTGAACATTAAAAACTGGAGATACAGTCGAGAATAAAAGGACTTTATCCAATAAAGATAAATGCCAAGTGCCCCACTGGGATGAAATAAAAAGTAAAATTCCTGCAGAAAAGTCTCTAGGGTCTATGGCAGATTACAGTATCACAGAAAGTACATGGGAATAAGCCTTCTCTCTGCCTCCCCTCGCCTCCCCCAGATATAAGACTTCTGCTAGCATACAATTTTGGAATCTGCAGATCCAGAAGGTTGTACATAAATTAAACACTGTCCAGAAGAAAGCAGCAAGAATTGCCACAGGTGATGTGCCAAAAGGCAAGGTTGAAAAAAATCCTGCTAGTTTCATGGATGAAAGGAAGATGTCCCCACTGCATCATGGAAGTGATTTCTATGTTATAGATTCTAAATATACCTTTGGGTTTTATTTATTTTTTTATCTTCAGCTGTTGAACATTCTGGGGAGATATTTTCAAACTTTTTGTAATCTCAACATAGTTAAAAACTTACCATTTGAGAACTTGGAGGGAAAAAAATCCTTTTGATATTTTGTGATTTAAGAGAAATCCCCCAGAATTAGCAATGCCACATATCTAATAAGGTACTCTGTATAATATATATCCTGATGATTAGTAGGTAAAATATATCTAAACTTTTTTGTCTGAAAAAATCACTAATTGACATATTTCACTGATCAATCTTTTATAACCAACTATAGAATGCACAGTATTAATCTCCTTTTATAATATCTACAGATTAACTCTTTTTGAGCGGACTAATATCCTTTTATGATGCATTTCATTTAAACCTATCCCATTTCTAACATACTATTTAGACCAAGATACAGGCAAAACACTAAAAAATAATTTTTTCTATATATATATGAGTTGCATGTGTGTGTATAGTATAGTATAGTATAACATACTATAGTGTAGAGTTGTGTGGTAGAGTTTGGTATGGTACCATGTATCTTCTGATACTATTACACACAATTTATATTGAAAGTAAAGAGTTGGTCTTGATTTAGAAAATGGGTTGATTTGAAGGTGAATGACGTCACATTTGTTTCTCTCAAATTATCTCTAGTACATTTTCGTTACTGTTGGAAGAACTAAGAAGGGTCATTAATGGTTTCATTTTAGCTATCTTTTGATATAACTCACTGCTATTTCTTTGATAGTAAAAATGTATTCTGTTGGTATGTTTTAACTTGATCGGAAACTGTCAAGTAGAAATTTGCATTTAGAATATGTGGAATTATGAAAACATGAAATCAAATACTTCTCTAAACTATACTCATTTTGAAGTCCTAGATTAAAAATCAAGATACAGCATTCCTATTGCAACCTTCAAAAACATTTTTACAGGGAAAAGGAAAAGTGGTTCAAGCTGTTAAGTACATTAGTCATATCCTGGCTATAAGAGTAGTCGCTATGGGAAGACTGGTTTGTGCAATTTGTAATCAGCAATGGATCTGTTCTTCCTCTGCAGAGAAGCCTTCAAAAGGACAAGTCTGAGAAAAACTGTGAAAGATCTTGTTAAAACTTACCTACATTTCACATTTTATCAAGGTTTGTAAAGGGAGAAACAGATTTAGCCATAGCATGGTATGTCCTAAAAATATTTTCTATCCTATCTAATGTTACGGAGTTCATGCTTTTCAAGATCTGCTCAGCAGAAGCTGTATCTGGTGAAGCAGTACTGGCAGCTTCCATGCAGGTAGCCCAGGCATGAGCTTCACTACTCTGGTGTGTGTTTATATACTCAAGTTTGAAGTCATCAGTGCCAGAACAAAAATTATGAATATTTTCCCCCAAATCTACATTATGTTTATGACATGGTACACAAAACATTATTCCCTTTTCATCATCATATTTTAACCAGGAGTATTTTGTTAGCCATATTTTTTGAAACTGTTGATTCCTCTTTGTTTTCTGTTGTTCCAAATCTTTCTTCTCTTTCCCTCTGTCACCAACTTCTCTCTTGCTAGAAGAATTATTCCTGCTTTTAAATTGCTTCAGTGCTCTTATGGCTATAATTCAAAAAGAAACAACTAAATATAAAATAGTTTTTATTCCACGAAGTATCAATTGTATCTTTTCTTTTTTTTGTCTATATTTATCTTGTTAATTTGGGACTAGACTGTGACTTGAAATAAACAGCCATGAAGGAGAACAAGGAAAACAGTGATACGCTCTTAAATCATTTGGATGCTACTCAGGATTTTTGTAAGAAATGTTCAGTTTTGACTTCAATTTCCTTTTGACTATTAGAGGTTTGTCAAAATATTGAACCAGTGAAGGGTAGCAGCATCAATACAAAACAAAGAAAAGCAGAGTTAGGAAGTGGAATTAAGAATGATCTCTTAGGAAAAATGTTTTCAGGAGACATTACTGAAGTCACAGATCTATTACAATGCCTATTATACCTGATGTTAGCAGGAAAGTTAACTTGCAGCAAGTCTGTAAATACATAATCAAAAACCTGACACAAAATGCATAAGATGCTCCAGGCACATGTAGCTGACACAATCTTCTTAAAATGTATTTATATGCAGAATGATTTTATTACTGCTTTCAGAACAAAGAACAACTATGTAAGCTTTGTATTTTGTTCTCAAAATTAAAACATCCCTAGAGCATCGAGATAATTCTCAACATTTCCCAAGTTGTTCTGAAGACCATCTTTATTGTATTTTGTAGGAGAAAACGCCTTAATCTAACATTTTTGAAAATTTTATCTCTAGAGCTCATGAATCTCCTAGTTTTGACCAGTAATTTAATGATTCTTTTAATACAGTGCCTCCATAAAGTTAGGACTTTCAAAAGAAAGCAATCAAATAATAATGAGAAATTACAAACAGAATGCAGGTGACAAACCTAGAAATCTATTTATTCACTGGGAAATAGCAAAAGTAAAGTCCTGAGCAAATAATCTAAAACCAATCTGACTGAACACCCTCTTTAGTGTGATGTGTACATCAAGAGGCAAAATACTGATTACATTAAGATAATCATAGAAAGAAATGCCATTTCTGGTGCTTTAAAAGGTCTTAAGAAAAAGAGGTTTTGTCTGCCACTCTTTTCTATTTTACAAGAAGGAACAAATTTTCATATATTTTGTACAATTTGTGAGAACATTTTGTTCCCATTGTCATAAAAAAATGACAGTTTGATTGCACCATTCTATTCTAAGTATTCTGAAAGGCCATAATATTAAAAAAAGCTAGGAGCATGCAGTTTAAATACATCAGAGTGGTCTTTTAAAGAACTTTAAATCTGATGTAGCACCTGTGGTCTACATGGACAGCAAAATCAAATAGATCACGGAAGGTTTTTCAGACATATGCCTAGGTACCATACTGAAAAGAGGTGGAGAAATACTCTTAACATACAGTAAAGATTAAAAATCTTCCCTAACATTAGGCAGCCACAGAAACACAAGAAAAGGTGAGAAAGAAGTGGAGAAATGGATTGCCAATCTGCAGATTCAGGAGCTAAAGGGTAGAGAGGATAAAATCATCATAACACCTCTATAATGCCTACTGCTTCTAAGGGGTATGGGCACCTGTAGAAATTTCCTGCTGATGAGAAAAATAGGGGTCAGAGAAGACTGTGATCTACTGTCAGGGATAATACTCTCTGTAGGATGGACCTCCAATATCACCAACATTTTTCAACTTACATGGAGAAACTGGGAACATAGCAAAAGGAGGGATTTGTTGCAGTGGTACTATGGAAAGAACACAGAATACAAAAGGAAGCCATTCTGTACTATTTTCAAAGCAATCTTTTTTTCACAAAAAGTTTGTCATCAATGGAGTCCAAGAAGTAGGAAAATCTATACAAGGTAAAGTTTTTCACTGAAGTATTTTCTAAAAGACAATATCATTCACTGATGTGCACAAAGTGACATTTTCAAACCTTTTTATGTTACAATAACTAAAACAAAAAAATTAATGAGTGGAGAAATTGGAAACAGAAAAATTAAACACCCAAAAAGGAACATTAAGATGACAGCACTGCAAGTGTACACTAGATGTGGACCCTGTGAGCCAGGACTGTCACATTTAACTGAAGAGCAATCACCATGCCTCAATTTTAAGGCACAGATACACAAGCGAAAATTTTCAATGATACATCAGCCAGCAGAGTATTTTGACACAGGCACTGTGTATGTTTCCATAGCAATTTCTGACTATAAGGGATGAAAGAGTGAAATAAACCCTGAGGCTGCATGATATTCCTCTAACTTTAGTAGTCTAAAACATAATATTATGGGATGCCTCCACCCTCAGATGAAAAAGGCAGGTGTCTCAAGAATATGATTCTTTCCATTCAAGTTATCAAGAGACTCATCACTCCCTGCAGGCGAGTTTCACTGTAAATATTTACATTATTTCTTCACTAATTATTACTGATTCTCTTATATGTCCATTCTTCACTAAACAGCAAGAACGAGGATTTTAAATTTAAAATCACAGAGAGTAAGTTATTTCTGTTGCTGTGCAGACATGAAGAGGGGAGAGGTCCTTTGTCACACTGACTGAAATTCTAGAGTGGGATATATCTATATGTTCAAAACCACAGGAACATATACAAGCATGTTAAATATGTTCTATACAAGTAAATGGATAGATAGATTTATAAATACCATAGACAAATAGCTGCAAATTTCTGAAATTAAGTAGCATACATGATTTAGTAAGAGACATAACAGGAGGTGTAAATGGAACTTTCTGTAGAAATACCAAATTTTCATCTAGTAAAAAACACTTCTGCTCTTTACAAACTTAACCCTTCCTATTTTCAAGTATTAAAAAAGCACTTAGAAAATAAATAGTTAGACATGTTAGAGATGATGAACCTATTTTTATGCTCACATATGGATCTCAATCTCTATTTGCATCAAAGTCAGGTCACAGTTATTAGTAATGTAACATCTGAAATTGTTTCTACAAAAGTGCTTGGGAAGAGAAAGCATAATCTATAGACAGTATCCAGGGTCAGCATAAAATTCTGACTCAACAAGATATTCCACTAAAAATGCAACATTTTAGCCGAACTACATGCAAACTTTAATATATCTATTTGTTCCAAATCTAGAAATAGAGTAAAATTCAATTGACACAATTTGACAAGAAATAGCAATACCAATTGGTTATAGGCTGTCATTTATGTTCACATTTTAGCAGACTATTTAATAGTTTTGTAAATATTTGAGACTTGGTTTTTTTATTGGATATAGAATTTTTTTAAACCTGACTGAACTTTACTTCTGATGAAGAATGGCTTTTATAATTAAATTGGAATGGATCACAAGGATCATGACTATGAAAAAAATAATAAAATTTAAAATTCCCTTCTGTGACTGAATCATAAGACTGAGAACAACTCTGTGATAAAATTTAATTTGCTCTCCTTGGTAATGCAAAACCATACTCAAATTGCATTTTCTGAAGCACCTTTAGAAGAAAATTGAGACATTCCATATGTATGCTAATTGAAATGACAAGAGATGTGGTCATAGAAGGAATATAGTGCTGAAGGGAATCAAAGGGAGTGATCTAATAGTAGTTTAATTGTGTTGAGAAGAAGAGCACACATCCAAAGAGACTGTAGAAGAGAAAATAAAAAAAATGAGTGTTAGTAGCTTCATTTAAGACTTGCCACAGCTCTTCCTACAAAAAAAGCATTCCTGAGGTAACATATTAGAGCACTGCCAACAACTTCATCCAAAGACTTAATGAAATTAACAATTATTGCATATCCATGTTAAGTTTGGACAATGGCACTTGAAGTAGTAAAAAAAAAAAAATAATATTTCCTTATCAAATGAAAGAATGTCAATAGGTAGGAAGGTCCAACATAGACTGGTTTTTTTTTGTCCATCGGTGCTTAGAATGGAGAGTAATGTGCTTCCATGGAGAACCAAGTGTGCAGGATAGTACAAAGTTGTCGGTGATGAACCAGCAGTTCTTTAAAACTTTAAATTCCTAGGAAACACAAAACTGTTTACAATTTTTATAAGAGTTCTTTTGTGAATATCAAATTTTTTTTTAAGTATATTGGTACTTCCATTTTTAGTTTTCATTTTGGCAATTTGTTAAACATATCTTGAAAAGACTTCCTTTCAACATTTACTGAATATCTTGTGAGAAACCTGTTTACATGTTCCTTTCTTCCAACATAATCATCCCCTTGTTTGCTTGCATTTCTAAGTAAAAATCTGCTTCTTCTAATCTTTATAATGCTTTAGGAAAGCCTAATGTTCAATGTTTAGATCAACTTAAGGAATTTTGCTGTTTCCATACTACAAGGGGATTGTCAGATTTATTCTGGTTAGACTTGTCTAATTGCCTATGCCTCATGTGTTGGTTTGTGTGGATTTTCATTATGAATTTGAGAGATCTCATCAGGTGGGTAAGCATAAGAAAAAATAATACGTTCGGCAGCAAATCTAGATCTGTTTAGAGGTTCTCCAAGACAGGGAGTTGTTTTTTGACTTTTTTGTAGAGCTGCTGTTCAACAATTTCACTGCGGGTGTGCTGGGTGTTTTAGCGTTATCCCTCTGTACAGAGACTAACTAGTAAAGAGGTATGCATTTTCTGTTGAGCATTCTATTGCAAAAAGGGAGAAAGAAGGACATGAAAAGTTTTCCTTGATGTTTGGAGAGAAAGGAGTTTATAATGAAGGGGAATAGTTGCCTTAGGAAATCTAGGATTTCATTTTTTCTGTCTTAAAATACGTAAAAGAGTTGAAGTATTTTAAAGAGGACTTGCATAGCTTGCAATTTCCATCCTAATTCAGCTATCCAAAAAAAGGTAAGTATCTTGACTTAAGAGTCACCAGACAGTAAAAGAATGCTGTTGGATATTTTTTGGGGCCTTACTGTCTCAAAGAACATTCAGCAGCATTCTTTTACTGTCTCATGACTAAGTTATTTCCTCTTTCAGATACAATGCAAGTCATATTGGGTCATTTTAGTGAATATAATATTATCTAAATGACAATGTTGTAGAAAGATAAAGATTTCAATTGTTTTCTAGTTAATTATTACAAATATACAAGCAAAGCAGTTGTTCTATCTTAAATATGTCAAGAATACTAAAGCTCATAATAGACAAAATTTTTAGTTCTAAATATCTTAAAGAATGACTGTCACAAAAATAAAAAATAAACCCTTTTAAATAGAATGATCAGTCAAACTGGTATCTGTGTTTCAGCTCTATGGCACTATCTAATGGTTATAAACACAGATTTTTTGTTTCATATGGCATTATATATGCAATACTATCCATAAAATTAGTCTATAGAAGATTTTGAAATACTTACATACACATCTACACTCCTACAATATAGGTAATATAAATCTCTCTAAGGGACAACTGTAGATATCTTTCTGTCTAAAATGGTTTCATATGCAGAAGAAAATTGGAATTGAACTATAAATATTCATAAAAGCAGTTTTGAATAAAGAGTTAAATTCAACTTCATAGTGCCTTTGTGGCCCTATTACATTGGAAGAGTTAGATCTTAAATTGCAAGTTCTTGTTTACACAGAACATTGGTAGTTAGTAATGAAACACTGCAAATATACGTGTAACTACTAGCCATCTCAGTTTAGAACTGCCTTACCTAAATTATTTTGTAACATTTGTACAGTCATAGGAAGTTTGGCAGGTAATTCTCTTCAAGCATTCTAAGCCTAAGGTTCCCATCATTAGCAGGTAGGCATACAATAAAAGCACATTCAAAGGAAAACAAAAATTATGTATCTGAGCTAACAAACTGTCCAGTATAACAGACACACATTAACTGGAAGAATATAAAGGTTAATAATTATAATGGACCCTACATAATGGTTTAATAAAAATATTTCTTTAAAATTGTGTTTTAAAATAATATAGCTTCAGTATTCACTGAACTCTCATTTAGTAAACAAGTTCAAGACTTGCATCTTCAAGCAAAGCAAGTATGATACCTACCCCTCTTAAAAATGCATTACAGAGACAACTGTTAGAGGAATACTCATCATGTGGTCTTGAGCCCATAGCAAAGCCTCTGAAAGCTTTCAACTGCTCTGGTATATTGCATTTTCAGTATTCTGCACTATGACTTTTCTATGTAGCAGGATCTTTAACTGTACTATGGTCTTTATCAATAGATGTATCTAATGTAGCTCTCATAGAACTACTCTGTAGGCAACTAACAGTCCTTTGGGAGTTAAAAGAAAAAAAAAATGCTTACCTTTAGGTGCCACCTGTAGAAACTGCTTATGGAGTGTAGTAAGTTGTGAAATAGTTAGAGTACTAGTTCCAGAGGTTTCTGTGCGTGGAACTGGCAGTGGAGGAATAGGGTCAGGAACAGAGTCAGGAAACATTTTTATATCACCACTGATGAAGAAATCTGTTTCTTCTAAAGTCATTTCATATTGGATTTTACTAGAACTCTCAATATGATGTCGTGCAATCTCAACCAGCTTTTCAACACTGTGAAAGTGTAAATGCAGAAAACCATGAGCACTTTTAATACACAGTGTTAATAACATAGCCTTAAATTTTAATATGTTCACACTTTTAAAGTAAGAAGTAAGAACTACAAATCCTCTGGGCAAATTCTATAATCAGTGAGTTTCTTTCTCTGGCAGCAACTATATAAATTTCTTACCATAGTCAGGAGATTAAAGTCAGAATGTATTAGGTTTTCTGTGGCCAGGTTTTGGTAGAGGGGGGGGCTGTAGGGGAGGCTTCTTTGAGAAGCTGCTGGAGCTTCCCCCATGTCCAGCAGAGCCAATGCCAGCTGGCTGCAGGCCAAACCTGCTGCAGGCCAAGGCCAGGACAATCAGAAGGGACAGTAAAGCCTCTATGATAGCATATTTAAGAAGTAAGGGGAAAAAAAGTTAAGTGTAAGACGATGGCTGCTGGAGAAGAGCAGAGTGAGAACATGTGAACAACAATGCAGACACCAAAGTCAGTGCAGAAGCAGCAGGAGGAGGTGCTCCAAGCACCTGAGCTGACATTCCCCTGCAGCCTGTGGTAAAGATCATGGTGGAGCAGCTGTGCCCTTGGAACCCATGCAGGACCACAGGGTCTATCTGCAGAGGTCTATCTGCAGCCCATGGAGGAGCCCACAACGGAGCAGGAGGATGCCAGAGGGATTCTGTGGCCCTTAGGAGGCCCATGTTGGAGCAGGGTCCTGGCAGGGACCTGCAGCCCATGGGGAGAGGAGCCTACACTGGAGCAGGATTTTCCTGGTAGGACTTGTGGCCTGTTGGAGACCCATGCTGCAGCAGCCTGTGCCTGGAGGACTGCACCCTTTAGAGAAGTGACCCACGTGGCAGCAGTGTTTGCCCATGGGATGGACTCTCACCGGAGCAGTTTGTGAAGGACTGTCTCCTGTGGGAGGGAACCCGTGGGATGCACAGGAAGGACTTCTCTCTCTGAGCAGCAGCAGAAAACAACAGCTGACCATAATCCCCATTCCCTGTCTCCTTGCACAACTAGAGGTGCAAGAAGGTAGAACATGGAGAAGGAGGGGGTAGGAGAAAGGTGTCATTTAAGTTTCTTATTCTTAATCTCTGAACTTGTTAGTAATAAATATAATTCATATCCCCACATGGAGTCTGTTTTGCCTGTGACAGTAGTCAGCGAGGAATCTTTTATAGTCCTTAACTCATGAAGTCCTTCATTATATTCTCTCTCTGTCTGTTTGCAGAGGGAAGCGAGAGACTGGATCCCCAGCATCCAGCCAGGGTCAAACCACTATAGATCTAGAATACAGAAGAGACTTGATGAAAAAAATACAGAAGCACTTTCTAGGGTAGCATTGTGGAGATGCATATGAACTGCTGTTTCAAGTGTAATGAGTACAATTTATACAGTGAAAGACACAATGTTTAGCATTCAGCTAGACCTAGGTTTGCCTTGGAGCGTCAAGTCAAAGGGTATGATCTGTAAATTCTGAATCTTTGATAGCACTTGTCAAGATGGTAAATAAAACTGGGTGGAAGGCAGAGGCTTTGGCTCTTTGAGGTATTGCCTGTTAACAGCTTCAAATCACACATTCAAGTGTCTCTTCTTGGGCACACCCTGACATGGATCAAGCAGCACTGTCCCAGTTATGATTCAAAAGTTAGTACAGGCCATAAACAAACAGCAAAGAGAGCCCCTTCCTCTGGAGAGTAAAAGCCCTTTAATGATAGGAACATAGGTCATTCTATGTCAGATGGTCTAAGTGTCATATAGTTGTTTCAAGTACATTTTATCTAACAGGACAGAAAAACTGCGAAGAACTCTTTTTTTAATGGTCCTTGAAATACATATGAGGGATGTTTGTTTTACCTAGTGGTAAAAACAGTAGGTGGAATTTTCCAGCATGTGTAAAGCACAGGAAAGAAAATAAACCCACATTCCAAAGTGACAGAAGCAACTGAAATGATACAGAGCCTTTTACTAAGTGGAGTAACAGGCTGTCTACTCATAAATTTGATAAAGCTGTAATCTAGAAAAATAGCAGAACTGATAATTACCTTTACAGCTACCAGCAGAACCTTCTAATCAGCCAAAAAATGAGTTATTATCCTTCAGGTATTGAAAACAAAATTAAATTTCAGTTAAAGGAATGAAATTATTTTTTACAATTTTTTTCCAAATTACTACTCTTTATATGAACAATTTTTTTTTTTAAAAAAAAAGAATTTCTGTTTTAAATTGGTATACATTACCTGGACATTTCTGCCAAGAAGCTGGACCCAAGCCATTTTTCCATATCTTTAAATGCCTCTTCTGCTTTCATTTTTAGCTCTTCAAGAAATGCTAAAGCTTTTTCTTTTATAAGTTCTAGTCGAGATTGTGTGGCTGCCTCTGTTTAAATGGTAACACCATAATGAATAATATTTATAAAATCTGAGGAAGTTTCCCAGTCTTAAGCACCTAAAATTTAGTGCAATTACTTGTTTTTAGGTAGTAAAATACTTAATTCCTGATATTCTTGAACAAGTATTTTCTCAGAATCATCTCTATTGCATCCTGTATTTTACAGAAGTGTGCATGCTATAGGCATCAGAATTCACACACAATGGTGCAGGGAATGTTAAAGTAGACACTGACATTACATAAAATTAACACATGCAGGAACAAACCTAAAATCTTAATGATACAACTGCGAATATTCTGTTATGGATTAATTTTTAATAAAACACACCTAAATCATTATGCAATAAAAGTTTTCTGTTTCTAGCCTGCAACCTTTTAAAATTAACCTTAGTGATCCTGATCTACACTTCCTACATATTACCATTTTATACCTTAAAATGCAGGTTGCATTGAAAAACAGTTTGGTTAGTGAGCACTAAGAAAACAATTCACCTCTACCAAAATTATGCATAGAGTGCTTACAGAAAAATTTTATGAATATTTAGAATTTAATGACTTTTAGTTTTCAGAATGTGAAGAACTGCGGGAAAAAAACCCATCTGTCTGTCACTGAAAGGCTAATACTTGAAAAAAAAAGAAGGTTAAAAAGTCAAGAAACAGGAACAAGTCAGTGATGCCCAAAGGGGGTTTTACTGGCATCAGGAAGATATGAGGGGATGGCCCTGACAACAGAAGCATTGGAATGGATGTATGCAGGCTCTTTAGGAAGAACAGGCAGGGCACATAAGGAGGAGATATCACCCTACATGTCAATGACCAGCTAGAATGTATGGATCTTTGCCTGGAGATGGATGAGGATTTAATCAAGAGTTTATGGCTCAGGACTACAGGGAGGGCAGGGATAGGTGGCACTACAGTAAGGGTCTGCTACAAGCTGCCTGACGAGGAACCCAAGTGGGTGAGACTCTTTACAGACAGAAGAGAGTGGCATCAGTTCACAAGCCTTGGTCCTCTCCTCTGACGACAAGCTGAGAGGGCTGGGGTTGTTCAGAATGGAGAAGAGAGGGATTTGAGGAGACCTCATAGCACCTTGCAGGATCAAAAGAAGCCTTATTAGAAAGACAAGAACAGATATTTTTGTAGAGTCTGAGCAAATGAAAAAGGGGTTATGGTTTTAAACTAAAAAATGGTAGATTCAAATTTGAAATAACTAAGAAATTCTGTGAGAGAATTCTTACTGTGAAAGAGGGGAACAGGTTGCCCAAGGAGGTGCCCCATCCCTTAAAACATTCAAGGTCTGGTTGGACAAGGCTCTGAGCAACCTGATCTAGTTGAAGGTGCCCATGACCATAACATGAGAGTGGACTAGGTGAGCCTTCCTACCCAAACCATTCCATGATATTCTGTGACTTTAAGAAAAGGATGCCAACTACATGGAAAGACATCTAAGTCAATATATTGAGACATACATGCAAATAGCAAAAAGCCTTACAAAAGAAGTATAGGAAAAGAGGATCAGTAGATAGTGATCACTTTCACTCCTGAAGACAAATTCAGTATTCAACTTGATTTTTCTTCATATTAAATTTTCTTCATATTCTGTATCACAGAATCTTTTAAATAATTAATATTGCATAGTAATTGGTACAGTGACTTCAAAGTTGAAGACTGTCAAGTTATTTACATGACAGTAGTTATTATGATATTACTATATATTACAAATATATATTATAATTATAAAAGTCTAAATTATAATTATAAAATAAAAGTTATAAATTATAATTATATAAATATTATATATTAAATATATAGTAAATATTATTATTATAGCATGACAGTGCTATTAATTTTAAAAAATACTTAGGTTTGGGAATAAAACTTTTCATTAGGTAATCAATGTAGAAAGAGGGACTGAGAAAAATATAGCATTTAAAGACCATGCCTCATACCTCAGTCATAGCACAGTGTAATTCTGCAGACTTTGTGTTTTGAGCAAGAAAGAACTGACATTCAAAATTTCAAACACAAAATGGATGAAATTCTCATAAAAGGTTATTTAAGTGATGGGAAAAAGTAAAGATTCTAAGCTGAAAGTACAATCCTTAACTACCAGCTATATGCTTATGCAAACAGAAAGTATAGGTCATGTTTAGCCTTCCTTGGGTTCTTGGGGTTTTTTTAAATATATTATTAAAACGAAGCAATGTAAAGAAAACATGTTTATGAATCACTAAAATTCATCTTCATGTTAGTAGGATCTTCAAAGGTGTTAATATTCTTGTCCTCATTATCCCAAAATTTTGGAATATTTATTGCTTTTGTATGAAACCATGTTGAAAGTGGCAGGTGTACAACTATTTGGCCTGATAGGACTTGAAGAAGTCTTATGAATTTGTGTTTTCTTCATTTATTGCTGTTTGCCCTCTACTTTCCATAATAAAATATATGCAATAGTTAGCCCACCAGAGGTAACATATACAGTGATGAGCTTGCCAACTGCTGCCAAACAAAATCTGTAACAGCTAGGTTCTGCCCCCGCTTTAGTGACACAGAGGTCTTTTAGTTTAAACCTATTTCGAAAAAAATTCCAAACCACTTTCAATTTGAGACTTTTTTCTTTTAGACATCTGCTTTTGGCTGAAATTAAAAAGTTAACTTTGAAGTTTTTGGGTGAGACAGACACAGAGTGAATGATCAAAAAATATGTAGGTTTTATAAGAACCTGTCTGGAAAGGAGTTTGGAAGAGTACAGAAAATCTGTGTTCTATTGCTTAAATCTCATGTACCTTGAAGAGGGAATCAGAGGAGAACATCAATGAAATATATAATGGCAAACAAATTCTTTCCCAGACCAAAACATTTGAAATACTGAACTCAATTCAACTGAATACTGAAGACTGGCTAACCATCTATGCAAAATGTTTTCTCTTATCTTGAATATTGTTTAAGTCATGACAAATTAAATCAGATGAAATGAAACAGAACAAAAAGAATGAAAATTACATTTCTATTTTAAATGTATTTTCCCCAAATCATTGATGATTACCATGCTACAAAAAATCCAGACACTACTCCCTCTCTTCCTTTTTCTTTCTTATCCATCCATTTTCCCCAGTGTTTCTGGCTAGTTTTAATTAATACACTACTTAAATTAGGAATAACAGACACTTCTCAATACAAATAACCAAATGGTAACATACCCTCATGTTTCAAGGCAGTTAAATATTCTTGCTGTATTTTAAGTTCCAGTTCTTGTTTCTTTAATTCTTCTGGGTTTATAGGAACTGTAGTGACTTTGCCTCGTGGTCCTGCAGGAAAATAGACCTCTCAGTCTTTGGACTTGGCTGGTAAATTTGTGCATCAGTACATATGCACCCATTAGCATATTTTTTTAAAACTAAAAATTACACTCACTACCTTTCTTGGTGGGACCATTTAGGATAATGCAAATATTGTAATGCAGCTGTCCAATGTGATTCACACCTGCAAGTCATGCTGAGATTAACACTGCATAAAAATATCCCATCTTAAAACTTATTTCTCAATGGAAAACCATGACTGATGATCCTTGATGGTCAGAATGTCCTGTCTGATACCAGTATTTACGTCTTTTAAATAACAGTTGTTTCTTCTGGAGCAAATTCAAGTGCAACAAACTGCAGTAAAAACATTAGTGTTGGTAAATAAGATTGCTTACTATCAAAGCAGTGAATAGAACTATTAAAAAAATTCATAATAGCTCTTTTTTTTCCTTTTGATATATTTCATGCCTTTCCAAATCTCTCAGTTATCTGCATTTTCACCTTGTTTTAACTTACTTATCTACAAACAGATAATGTAAAGGTATTTTACAATGTTTCTAGATTGACATATAATCTTGCGGCCACATTACTTTGACTATTATTCAGAAATGTTAAAAATATTTTTAACTGTTTTACCCCAGAGGAAGAGCAGATTGAGATACTACAGAAAAAAATAGTGACAACTGCATGGTATGTAAGGTCAACACAAAGCAAAAGGTCAAATCCAGAAGTGATAAAACTGTATGTGGTAAGTTGTATTACACAGTTATCAGCCCATAACTCTATCCTAGGAAATTCTTGCGTTACAGAAAGAATACAGTAACACTATATTTGACATGAAATTAAAGTTACTACTCCAGTTACGTATCAGTTGACACTTCCTCTTCTACTGGGAGGAATGCCCAGCTGAGTTCTAGTTGCAATTCTGTCACTTTATAGTTTTGTGATTTCAGGAAAGTCGTCTAGTATCAGGTTGGAAAAAGAAACTAGTTCCAAGAAACAACCCACAAACTCCAACCTAGCCACTTAGCGTACAACAGGTGACAGCTGCTGACTTTTTATCACAAAGTTCTAGAAGCCTGAAAATCTGCTACTGTCTTGGCTAGACTGAATGCTAAACTAAGCCTCAGATTCCCTGGGGCTCACAATTGGCTAAGTATTTGCAAGCCTATACTTGTTCGACCTACTGTGGGCAGAATCAAGCAGAGAGAGAGAGAACTGAGCACTGTGTAAATAAAATGTCTGTCAAAGAAAAAAGATGTGGCCTCTTTTATGCACAATAACTTTGCAGTTACAGCTTTCTTACTTGGAAAAGGAGTATTTTAATTGTAGAGGAATACATTCAGTGCAGCTAGACTGGTTTGTCAGCTCCAGGTTGAGCTCTGGATGGTGGGAGCCTGAAACAAGAGGCCTTGAATTGGCACCAACCCTTTGCACAACAAAGCCCTGGGGCCCTGGGGTCCAGCCAAGGGACTGGACACTTGGAGACACAATGGGAGACAATGACCTCACACTTCACTGTGTTTAAGCTGTGAGGGTACAAAAGACTAGGGCTTCCTTTTCTTTGGGGCTCCCTTCTTGAAGGCATCAGCTCAAACTATTAAGCCGATTAAATTATTGTAAGGATTCAGATGTCTGGGACCGCCACGGGAAACCTGGGATCAAGCCAGTAAGGAAACCTGGTCTAACTGTGTGTGTGGGGTGTGTAGGGAGTCAAGCAGGGACCTGTCCTCTCACTGCAGCTACCCATGGTGAACAGGCCTTGGTCCCAGCTCAGTGGTGCAGTGTGACTGCCAGAGTGGCTCCTGGATTGTTAAAAAGGGAAATCTCCTTAATATTAATATTTGAAATACTTTGACTTATAACTGGCAAGTAGGTAGAATTTAACAGAAAAAATATTTACTTTCTATGTGTCATTTAGAATATTTATTCCTACATATAATTTTGACACATAGGTTTAAATAAATGCAATTGTCATGCAAAAGCCTCTGACTTCTTTTATCACTACCAGTTTTTCATATTGCTATGTCACATTTCACATTTTAAAAGAGAAATTAAACCCAGATTAAATGCTTGGCTTACTAATTTTTTTATTAGTCACATATTTACATTTCAGTAATTTCAAGCACTGCTAAAACAAAGCCTGCATTTTAAATACCTGTCTTTTTAGGAGATGATTTGGCAGAAGGCTTTTTGCCATCTTTGGTGTTTTTCCCAGCAGCTTTGCCTGAGCGTCTCTGTGAAGCTTTTGGATCTTCTTTTGGTTTTAGGGGCTGATGTTCTTTTTCTTCTCCTGTTTCTCTAGATTCTATTTCAGCTGTTACCTTGACATCACAGTCACACACAGTACAGTACATAGTATCAACTCAGTGCAACTACTGTTTTAAATTGTCTATACTTGCTGAAAGTACTTCATGAGAAGTAGACACATAAATAAAACATAGGAGATTTTTTAAACTAATTGATTAAACTTGTCTACATAAAAAATACAAGACAGAGACAGAGTGGTTTAAATCCTTGTAATCATTGCCTATACTCGAGGAAAATGTGAGAAATGCAAGAATCAACAGTATTCAAAGCAAGCTTACACCTACATGTTAAGGATGCAGAAATTAATTTATTTTTAAACTATCAAAGAGAAAAGAAAAATCAAACATAGAAACCAACCATATGAAAAGCTCACCTAATTTAGTTATATAGAAAAAACAATGTAACCATAGCTTTAGAAGTTGTGAAAAGTTTTTGCAAACACTGCATCCCATGATGAAACTTGTACATATTCTCACACTTCTCTTGAGGGATAAGAGGAGAGTTTACCACAGTAGTAGACTAAATTTAAAGGCAACATTTGAAGTAGTTCTCTCAATAATGGAACAAAAAAGTTAGTGATAAATATGGAGATGCTGATAATGCACAGATTTGAACATTTTCCTCACAGAACTACAAACCTATTCAATGGAAAATATCAGCAGTGGAGCAAGAGGCATGAAATTGAGATACACAGTGTAAAATGTGTTTAGGCTGCCTACTGAATTGAAGCCTTTGAATGTATCATCCAGAAATGTTTCAGTAAATAAAACATTCCTTACCATATTTGATACTTCTGTTACTGCTCTTTGCCATGTATATATAATAAGATCTTCATCATTCCTGCAAGTGGCCATTCCATTTTCAGAATTCACACGCTTAGGAGTCTCCTGCAGAGTTCCACTGTTTTCTGTCTTGGTATTATAAATTCCTGGTGAAAGCATTTTCCAAGAAACTAGAGGAATCCTACAAAATAAAATCATGACTAATTCACACACCCCTTTATATAAAGTGTAACAACTATATTGGAGAATATTCTGAGAGAATAAAATGCTATTTTCAAAATTTGCAATAGCAAGAGAAAAGGGAAGAACTGTGATTGAGTGAAGTGTAATGAAGTGTGTGTACAACAAGAAAGCTATCCAGTTTAACTCTAACACCTACGGAATGATAACAGCTGGATAAAATTACATCATATGACTGTGTGATTTGCTGATGAATTCCATGAGTTAGAAGCAGAGTTTCATTACTCAGACAATTTATCAATACACTGTAAGTAAGTTAAAAAGCAGGTGTTGTTACTGACATTGTATTTGAAATTGTGAACCTCTCTGGTGGTATTCCTTACCTTTTAATATGGCATTCAGTTTTATGCATCTTTTTAGGATGCTTTGATTTACATTTGTCATTACATAACCCATTTAATTATGTTAATTGGTACAAATTTTAAACCTGCTAATTTTCACAGTAATATTTTAACTTATTTATGTGAGGATTGTGCTGGAAACTATCAGCAACACAGAAGGACACAGGAGACATTTCTATAGTAATTTTCTCCTTAGGCAGCTTTTAAAATTCATAGATGCAATTAATGAAAAGGTAGAAGCAAAACAGTAAAAAAATCAGGGATAAATGTTACCTGTAGAGTGATTTAAGATTCACCATTTGTCCATAATGCCTGGTTAAAAATCCTTATTTCCCCATCATTTGAAATATACACACATATATCTTCATACACACTCACAAAGAAAAGTATTTGTTCATATTCATATAATCTAATAATATATTTCTACCTTCTTGATTTTTCTTCATCTTCCTTCCGCTCTACCGGAATAATATCTAACAATGGGATTCTAGTAAAACCTTGACTGTCTTCTGTTGGGATTTTTCCTTCCATTGCTGTATAGTAGTCATGAAGAAGTCTCTTTGTATCTTGGAAACGATCCACTTCAACCTCAAGAAGAATAGAAAGATTGCAATTCAAAATAGGACAAAACAAATTTTTTGTTTTTTACATGCATGTCAGCAGAAGCAATTCTAAATCCTAAGAGCTTTTGAAGGAGAGCATGAAAGAAACATAATCATATTTGTTTGAAAATTTATAGTGTACTCAGTGGATACTTCTACTTGAATCAATAATGCCTTCACACTGTCATTTCTAAGGAGTAATAAGAATTTTAGTTGTTAAAATAGGAAAAATTATTTACAATAAATAATTTTCAATGCATTAAATTTAAGTGCAATATATTGTGATGTATATTTATTTCTACAGTAGCAAGTATGCTAATGCAAACACATTATATGGATCCTCTTATTTAAAGAAATAAAATCCTTAACAGCATAAAATAAAAAGGGTTATGTGATAAAGAAAATTTTAGAAGTCACGCACTTTTTCTGGACCAAAGAAATAACAGACTTCACACACCTAAGTGTCTTGAAGACCCTTTTGTGTGAATCACCTCAGAAGAAATCAAGTAAGATCCAAGAAACATTTAACACCTGTCATGTTTTGATTTATTGATACAGTATGGTGTTAGTCTCTAACTGACAAAACAGTACTAAATATTCATGGGAAAATGCACAAAACCACATTCACAAAACAAAGGATAAAACCTTTGTGGTGTAAACCAGCACTTATCCATGTTAAGGAGGAAATACCTTCTCCCATAACTGTCTATACACAAAAAGATGGAATGAAATCTGATAAACGGCATTTATACAAATCTATGTGTTTACACAGTTGCAGAGCCATCTGGAGAATACACATAATTTTCAACAGATAAACCCACAGATTGAGAGCTCAGTAGAAAAGAAGCCTATTTTTGGCTGCTTCTAAAAAAAAAATCATTCCTTAAAGTTATAGTTATTATATTTTCAGTTCTCTAGTTATAGGATTAATCACTCATTTATTTTGGGGAATATGTACTAAGCAAAGAAAGAGATAATGCTTTCCTTTCAATTTTCCTGTGTGAAAATAAGAGCTTATATACAGTTAATACATGTGCTTGCACACAAGACAGATCAAATTATATTCATAGTGAATATCCTCTAGACTGCACCATACATGTTCATGGAATTCTGTTAGAATTAGGATTGCAAAGTTATTCTCCTTCTACATTCATGTATAATAAAATATTTAAGTTCTATAACACCATTTTGTCACCTTTATGCATAAAACCCAAGATGGATTTTTTAAATACTCAGGCCTATAAACACTCTAATTACAGAATGAATGTGGTTCAGATAGTCAGCAGTTATTTGATATGCTTTCTTTAGTCAGTGGCCTTTAGGGCATTAATTAGATTCTAAAAATGAAGTCAACAATTTCCTCAGTATAGTAACAGACTATTTCACAAATTTGATTTAAATTACCCCAACACTAATATGGGGTGACACAGTGGTTCCCCTGTTTATTAAACATACACAAGTAACAAAGAGAATAAAAGGGGTTGGAAGCCCAACCTCAACTGCTTAGGCCTGTTTTTTTCAGCTAAATCATCATCACAAAGCAAGTGTTTAAAGCATTGCTTTCATGGTCTTCTTTAAAGTTGCCAAAACTTCCACAGAATGGTCACTTCAGAAAAGTTTGTCTAGTCTAGTCTAGTCTATTCCTGTCCAATTCTAAACCAAATTTATCACCTAGAACAGCAGTAAAAGGGAAATCTTACTATACTGCAGGAACTGAATGGTCTCTTGGAAACTTTAGAGTTAGATATCTGAAAGCTGGGTCAAAATTGAACGGTTTTCTCAAGAGCAACAAATGACATCTCAAGAGCAAAAACACACCTTACTTTTTGGGGGGTTTTGGTGGTTTTTTTTCAGACTGCAGGTAAAATTTCAAGCTACACTGGTGAAGTTACAAACGAAATAATTTGAGATATGGAAAAGTAGGTCTACAAGAGCAGTGAATTATGTAATTCACAAGTTAAAATGAAATGTCAATATGATTACAGAAGGATAAACAACTCTGACATTTGTGTTACAATCCCCAGATGATCCACTGGAGCGATAAAAGTGCAAAAAGTAGCACTACACAAGAATGAAAGTTTTGGTGGGCTGTTCAAGAACAATGGTATTTTTCTTAACCTTTTCTGCCTGCCGAAGTTAAATGTATGAATGTCATCTCATCTTGGTCTCTTGAGTTTCTAGATAAATTCAGAAGAACCATGAAGATTTGCTTAACTAATTCTTAATCCCTTACACATTTGGAACCAACCATATGAAATTTCCCTCAGGCTTACTGTCTTCTTTCACTGCAGACTCTGTAGTGGCCCATACCTGCATAAGTGAAAAGAAATGGTTCATTGCAATACCCCTACGATCTGGTAACCAGTCTTTTTCCATTATTTCAATACGTTCCTTCTCTGCTTCTTCCCTTCTGCTATCACAGATATTCCAGAGGCGATCTCTTAGGTCCTGAAACACAAAATCAAACATGATAACTCTGAAAGAAAATGTAAATAACTTTTTTTTTTTTTTGCATGTATATATGGCATATTCCCATTTGGCATCTTTTCCTTATTGCTAGAAATATCAGAGCTCGGTCAAGGCACATGTTTACACAGAGTTCACAGAAAGTGGTTTCAAAAATATACTGGAGAGAAGAATACAAAGGTATGAGTTCAATGTACTTTCCTCAGGCAGAGAGGAAAGTTACAGTTGAATGGTTTGCAAACTAATACACTAGGAATAACACTCTAAGAAGATGTGCAGTATGAAAAATTCTGAGCATATTAAGTCAGATTTCAAGTGTTTTTCCAATCTGGATAGCCTCCAGGCCATTTTTCTCTAACGTACTTTTAATTAAGGACTTTTCAGCTAATGTCTATATCTAATAGCAGCACCATGTGGTTCACTGTCAGCAATGAAGACCTATTAAAAACACAACATACATGCAAACCCTTTGTTCCCTTTGCCATGGGAAGAGAAGAGTGCTGTTAAATTCAGTGCTAAAGTAGGACAAGATGACCTGTCTCTTGGGCTCCAAGCAGTTCTGCCCCACCTGACATTTCTGAGATAAAAAAGGCATTCCAGACTACTAGCCCTGCCATGAGAAGCCTTGGTGCCCTCTGTACTTTAGGCCTTTAAGGAAGTTTTTATACATCACATAATGAGGTAGGTTTTTACATTTTCCAGCTGAGAGCAGAGAAACTTTGTTTTCAGGTTTTACAGCTGGCACTTTCTGGTGCAGACAGTGTTTTAGAAAGGGTCCAAGTGAGGTGGCAGAGTGTAGCAGTTTGGGAGATTGAGAAAAAACACTCCAAAGCTTATCACTGGTTTCATTTCCTCTTTTCTTCTAGCATCAAGGAAGAATGGGTGACAAAATTCTTGCATTCAGGGAGATACAATCGTTATGGTCTAAAAGTATAGAGGAAGTATCATCATGTTTACACTCACTCAAAGGTTTGGGATCCATAAGGAATAGAACAGGTCATTCAAAAAAAAAAGATATTCTGAAAATCATATTTACTCTAAATTGCTTAGTTTTACTGGAGTATCTGAGCCTCACTTCATCATATGGGAGCACAACCTCCTCTTAACAGAATTTGAATTGGATAAAGTCATGGATATCTGTTATGAGCAAAAGTCCAAATACTTTAATTTTACCTTTTTAAAATACATGATAGTGATTCCAGTCTTTTTATAATTCCATTTAGCAGAAATTAGTAATATGTATGATTTTTAAGTCCTCAAATTCATTCTATTGAAACAACTCTATAGAAAAGGAGTTCCAATCTTTCCATCTCAGTGAATTAATCCATGATTCCTTGAATGTTTCCTTCAACTAACAATGTTGTCACTCTTTCCTCTTTTTGGGGAGCATTTTCTGATATGACTCAACTAAAAATCATGACTGTTCTGAAATAGGAATCTGGTAAATTCAAAAATAATTCTACTTTCCACTTATGTTAAATCTGACTCTGAACTTGTTAAGATCTTTATTGTTATGGATTTTTGTGAAGAACAACACTCAGGACATGTATGACCTAGCAAATATCTACCTCAATCAAAACTTTCAAAGAAATTCTCTGTACTTTGTATGAATCAATTCTAGAAAACATGTATTACCATATATAATTTATGGAAAAACTAAAATGCTGCCAAGACTTGTTAGATTGTGATAAAAATGTCCAAACTTGTAAAATCCCCAAAAACCATAAAATGTGAAGAAAAAGAGTAGAGAAATAATTGGTCTACAGTGTATCAGAATACCACAGTATAACCTAAGAAATAAAGTAAGAAAATTATGACCAAACAACAGAAATAATTGTGAAGAACACTTCATGCACAGTGAAATAGTTTAAGAGGACTGGTAAAGAGGAAAAAAGAAGTAAATAATATTAATATTAATCTTTTGCCATTTACTAACAGTAACTCTTTGGTGTAGTTCAGCTTTTGTATCCTCATCATCTTGCAGATCATCAGAAATTGAATTAAAATCTGTTTGCCATTGAGATACAAACTCTTGCTTAAGATCCGGACGCTTCAAAAAGTCTTGGAAATTTTTTCTGTAAATTACAGTAAAAATAATTTTGGTATTAAAAGACATACGGAATGCCATATGAAAAATAAAAAATACTACTAATAATGCAATAAGCTACTATTTCTACTCACCTAATTTCTGCTAAGTAATGAATCACTGCGTACTGTTCATCCCTTAGGCCTCTAAGAACAGTTTTTATCGTATTTATATATGCATTTTCTATCATTTCCCAGTAAGGTACTAAAAAATCAAGTATCTCCTGTGAATTTTTTAAAAATATCAAAATTAAATTACATATTTCTTAGTAACTCATCTCTAGTGTTAGCAAATACAAGAAAAATTCTTAAGACTAAGAAAAATACAACACTTTGATATTTTAAGACTTTTAATAATGAATTAGTGTACCTGGGGAAGGGGTTCATCTACATAAATCCATTCATCTGATCCTGGTTCATTCGATGGTGGTGTCCCAGGACAGGGAGGAGGAAGACCTTGATCTGTAACTGCTAAAAGCTTTTCTTCCTCTGGTGAAAGCTTTTCTTCTCCTGGTGGAAGATTTTCTTCTCCTGCTGCTATTTCTTGAGCAGACCCTTGATACGAATGTACAATTAGAACTTCTAAATGTATTTTAAGTATCGATAAACAGAATGAGACATCTATGCTACTCTGACAAGTTCAAAATAATGGAACATATTCATTATTTCATTACCTAGGTGTTGTTCATCAAAAAATATACTCATGAAATCAGCAGTGCTCAAAGAGGATTGGGTCAGAGAACATCTAAAGAAACTTGACATCCACAAGTCCATGGGCCCTGATAAGGATCCATCCACAAGCGCTGAGTGAGCTGGCAGACATCTTAGCCAGGCTGTGCTCATGATTATCTTTGAAAGGTCATGGCAATCAAGAGAAGTGCCTGAGGACTGGGAGAAAGAAAATGCCACCCTGTTCTTCTAAAAGGCCAAGAAAGATGACCCAAAGAACCACTGGCCAGTGAGCCTCACCTCGACCTCTGGAAAGGTGATGGAGCACCTCATTCTAGAGGTCATCTCTACCCAGACAGCAGACAAGAAAGTGATCAGGAGTACCCACCATGGCTTGTCTAAAAGTAAGCCATGTTTAGCCTGTTCTGCTAGTATGAATCTAATAGAGAAGAACAGCTTGGAAGCTATCACCATAAATATGAAATTAAATATTATTAGTTGATCACAGGGATTATTTCTCTATAGGGAGTAAATACCCCCTTACAGTACTACTACATGATAGCTGGATTCTAACTGGATAATTTCCACTTCATTTGCATCAATGGGAATTTTGCTACCGACTTTAGAAGAGCTACTAACTACATCAAGCATGTAAAAAACTTCCAATTCCATCTAGGTGGTTTTGTGAAAACACTCTGTTCAATTTTCTGTATGGTATGGTATTTCCAAGAATTTTTCCTGAACTAGAAACTTTGTACAGGAGTAGTAGGATAAACTTTTACTAAGTTAATATTTTGTTTTTCTTTTGGCGGTAGAAGACACAAGACTTTCTTGGAGTTGCAAAAGAAAAAAAAAGCCTTGGCTATTCACAGTCTACTAATACTGGTTTACTGATGCATTTGTTCCCCTGGATACTTCATCTTTTTTCCTTTTTTATTATTTTAAATGGTTCCTTCCTGCTGTGTGATCAAGAGGAAAAATGGAATAAAGATATACCAAAATACATGCCAAAACCACTCCTAGTTGTCGGTGTCTTTATACTGCTGCCGATATATGAATATACATTGATAATGGCAAATTAGACTTTCTAATCCTATAGGATGAAGAAGCTACCTGTAATTTTTAAATGAGTTACAAAGGACTGAATTTAACACTTTGTAGTGGGTTGAAAGGGGGGGTGTGGTGTGCAGGGGAGGTGCTGGCGGGTTCTTGGAGGGAGCGGGGAGGGGAAAAGGGGATGGGATCCCCTGTTCTCGATGTAAACCCTGGTTTTTCAGGTTTTTTCTTCCCTCGCTCCTCCTTCCTGGAGCCCGCGGTGCCGGCTTCCTCCCCCCCACCCGTGGCCTCTGCGGGCGGGGGGGGG
>VXBA01001226.1:287396-318592 GCA_013399895.1 Serilophus lunatus
TCCCTGGGTTGGGGGAAGGACTTTTCACTGTGTTGTGTTTTTCAGAGACTTCAAGGGCTGAGAGTTAACTACCACCAGATAGAGAGAGAAGAGGAAGCGGCTTTCCCTTCCCACTGCTCCTTGGCCAGCCTGCCTGGCCTTTGAAAGCAGTTCCCTTATTCCCTTTTTCTTTTTTCCCTTTTTTTGTGGTTTTTGTTGGGTGCTTGTTTTTTTTGTGTTGAGTCTGGGGTTCCCTTAATCTGTGTTTCCTTTGAGCTCCAGACAAATAAAGTGTTTCACTGTTGTCACATTCTGTCATTCTTCTCGTCACTATTAAGAGTGCCCCCTAGTTAATATTGTGGTGCCTAAAACCACCACACACTTTAATTAAATTTTTATGTTAAATAGGTCTATATCTTCTGAAATGGTAAAATATATCAGAGAAGTTCAGGGCTCTGATGCAGTTATCACTAACTGATACATCCCCAAAGTCCTCCAGGGCCAGCAAAAGTGTAGGGTGCTGTACAGTTTTATACAGTAATCATTAATTACAAAGAACAGTCTTTTGTTATTGAATTCTAGAAAGTAAAAACATGAAAACTTACTTTTATTCTGGTTTTTCACAATTTCTTCTATTATAATTTCCTTCACTGTTTCACACACATGACTTTCTTCCATCTCTGCATTTACTCTCACTAGAGTACCTTGATGGACTGAAAACCATTTATCTAATTTTGGCCATGTGTCTAGAAAGCCTGAAATTCTACAAAAATTATATTAATGTACAAAACTAAAATCTAACTCATGAACAAAATCAAACATTTTCTAAAATTAAGAAACAAAAGAATAAGCAGACCACCTAATTTAATACTCAAACTGCTCCATCTTCAACTACCCCTTTATTTTAAACATAGGAAATTTTCCAAATCCTTCTGTTAATTTGTCTTATATATTTCTTATTCTTTCTTGTAGTCAGATAAACTTACTTTCCTATATCACAACTAAATCAACAATAATAATAATAATAATAATAGTAATGTATTAGTCTGAGACAGTATTATCAAATATTTAGAAACAATACTTGTTCTTGATTTTGCTCTTTGTGTAATCATCTAGTGATTGAATTAAAGTGTTTTTTAATAATGTAGAAATGAAAAATAGCATTTTACAAAATCTGTAACTCAAATCAAGTGTATTATATCATGCAAACAATGAAAATATCCTCTAGGGTCCACATTAGAGAAATACCTAAGAAAATTCTTAACATTAATCACATCAGAATTATCATGCATCACATAAGAGATTAAGATTAGTTACATGCCTAAATATCTGTCTGGAACAACTTTTTTATATTTCATATAACCTACCTATGTAGGACCTGGTCCTTGTCTAAGGCAATCTTCTCTTCTAGGATTTCAGCATCTGAATTCTGATTGCTTTTCTTCTGTTTGGCTTGAGATGCCTTTGATTTGTCTACTGTGTGGAAAATAGCATATATTGAAAAAGACAATTATTTAGGTTACTTGCCTGAAGGAGTAAGAAACACTCTAAGAAAAATTTCAATATTCCTTGATCTTACATTTCTTCATTTACAGATTGGGTACCAAACTTCCTAAAAGAAAGAAAAAGTCAGAGAATGTCACAGAAATGCAAAATTAAGCTGTAAAGGACCTGAAGGCACTGTCTTGCCTCTTCCTCTGTTTAAAGGCATAGCCAATTATATAACTAACATTTCTTATGGGACGCTAAGCAGTCATAGAAATCTCCAGTTGAAGAGATGGGGCATTCCTGTGGGCAGACTATTTCAGCCATATCTACTCTATCAGTTAGAAGTTATTTTCCCAGTCTCATCTGAATCTTTCTTGGCGTAGTTACTTTTCACAATGAGCAGATATTCTACTGCATCAAAAGACAACTTATTGTCTCTGAGTCTTCTCTAAATTTTAAGAAATGTTTAATTCATTAGAAATAAGCCATTTCTAAAAAATTCTGATGTTTTTATTTTCTTTTGACTGTCATCACATTAGATCTTATGAAATTAATTCTGTTTGCATTTCTGAGATTACATCATGTATTATCAGATGTTCCAAGTGTTTTGGCCACTAAAGTCCTTTAATTATTAAGAGTTTCAAAAGTCTGTATATTTATCTTCATCACATTTTCAGCAAAAGTTCTGAAGATTTTGTCTTAGTCATATGTCCACATAAAAGCTAAATATATATGATGCTTTAATTTAAGCTATATGCCATCAATGTGCTGCAGTGAAAACAAGAAGAATCTCTTCATAATTCTGGATAATATGGGACACATTCATTAAAAAATGTATGTTTCACCAAGGTGTGTTATGGAAATTTAAAATGTGTAGTCTGAAATTGAAACAGCCCTCAGGAAGCCTTTGATGCTTTTGCCTTGGTTGGCCAAAATTGACAATTCCTGATCGTCCACTAACTAACCGATGACAAGACAAAGGCAGTAATCAAAACAGAATTAATTTTGGGACTCTCAGGGAATGAATATTGGCACATCCCTCTGTTTGTAATTTCCTTCATTGCTTTTCAAATGTGTCTCCCAAAGAAAGCTACTAAATTTACTAAATTTAATTATATTGAGGCATATTTCTGCATCTGATGTAACTTGAGTATTTTTCTAGCTGCTGTTTTTATGTTATATCTAACACTGGCCACTGTGCTATCTCAGCTCCAGTGAGAGTTCAGATCAAATTCAAAAAAGCACATACCCATGTTATTGCCCACTTCTGATCTCTCTTTGACTGAAAAAAACCCAGAAGTATTCCAAAATAATTTGGAAGTATTGAAGGCACAACTAATGGAAGTGATAGTGAGAGATGTACAGAAATGGTGCAGTAATGCTACTTTGCATTAATAACTCAAGCTTACAGATATCTGCTTGTCATTTTACTTTATTAATAGTAGTTGGAAACTTACACTTCATGTTAGCTGCACGTTCCAGTACTACAGTGTCCGAAACATCCAACAGTATAGAAACATCAAATGCAGATGGGATGACAGGAGGCTCACTGGGGGTTCTGGGATCTATAGCAAGTGAGAGCTTTCCAGAAATTTCATCTTTTGCTTCTAGATCAATCCCTGTGTAGGCTTCTTCAAATAGCACTGCCTGATTAATTGTCATTGGAAACCCTTCCACAATCCACCCCTTCTCCTGTGGTATTTGGCTAAAAGTAAATGAAGAATCAGAATTTCACAGCAAATTGAGAGCATAATAATAAAACCTAAAGAAGAGCTTGCTCTAGCAATATTTCCTTTTTAATTCAGTATATTAAACATCCTGATGAAAACAGAATATGACAGATATTATTAAGCCATAAAGCAATGGATTTTACATCAGGAAAAACAACACGATGTCTAATAAAAAGTAAAAAAACAACATTATTTTTATGTCTTGATAAACAGAGTTTCCAACAACACTCTCTACAGGGGCTCTTCTCAGAGATATAATTTCACTGTTTTCTGAGCAAGCTTTGGTATTGAAGTAACAAATAAGAAAACATGCTCTGTAACTCTGAAGTTAACTAATGAGAGCAATATAACTTGAATTATATTCATTTGGGAACTTAAGTGCTGAATGTACATCAGGTTTCATACTTAATGGCTTCCAATAGGATGTCAATTAGTAATTCATCAGGAATACTTTTCCCTTTCTTCAACCATTTCTGTGATGCGGCACCAAGCTGGGCACGTACAGTTAGCTGTGGAAGAGTGCAATGCATGCTCAGAATGTTCATAGCAGTCACTGATAAAAAGAGTATGATTCCACTTTTCATATGAGTATTTATTTATTTTTAATTATTTTCTGTTATTTATATTTAAGAGATTATTTTTTCTATTAAGGAGAACAGTTCTGACTGTAAAAAAAACCACACCACAAGTCAACTGATCATTTCCTACAGCAGCATATAAATTCACTAGTTTTAAAGAGATTCCTCTATATCTTAGCTTTTGAAATACTTTTCAACGGGCAATAAAGTCAAAGAAATCATTGTAGAACTAAGCATTTTTAATATAAAGAAAAGAAACCTTGTCACAGGGTGAATTATCTGCTTGGCAGCAGCAAGCTCAGGAATACAATTTTGCTAACTCATAAATGACATAAAATACCGTATCTTACATAAATGTGGGATTTAAACAAGAAAATACAGAACAATATGTACAACTCTAACCAACCTACACAGGAATGTAGTTTTACAATAAACTCTTTTCATATTTCATACAAAAAATGCCTGCAATGAGATCAATAATTCAGAATGATGAAAAAGTGTCACTATTTAGTAATTTAACCATTTTAACTAAGACCTCCTTATAAAGTTTATAAAATTAATACAAATTGGATTACAAGCCTTAGATATGCCACCCTGAATGTTTTATTACAGAAAAAATAAGATTGTCAATTTAAGCTGACTCTTGAAGTCTTAAATGTTGAAACTCAGAATTAAGAATTAAGTGCAAAATTGAGTAAAAAATTGAAACCCATTTTCTTCCTTATATATCTCATTCTTATCTATTTTTTTGAACCCAAACTAAGAAAACTGCTTACCTCATTTTGTTCCCCAAAACTCTCTGCTTCCTGTGGAATCATACCGTGCTCACTTTTCATTTCATTTTCAAGAAAAGCTTGGATGGCCTCCTGAACCAGAGTATCAACAGATAGTACCTGAACATTGCAAACTAACACATAAAAAAATTAGATAACTTTACAGTTGAGTTGAGCATACATACAGAGAAATGATTACAGGCAGTTAAATTAATTATTTCATTTGGACTTTCAATGTAATTTGTTTCCACTCTTTCCTCTCTGCAACCACAGCATGATGTCTATAAACAATCACTAGCTATCTTGCCAGTCTCTTCAAAAAAAGCATCTCCAAAGAAATTTACCAAAAGAATTTTCAAATCCTTAAAGGCAGAAGTAATACTACTTTAACACGACTTTCAGGGTCAGGTGTTTCTAATCTAATTTTGGAAAATAACAAAGGAATGAGGGGTAACTAACCCTTGCAAAGTAGATACATTTGAAACTGAAGAACTAGTAACTGAAGGACTTGCCAAAGTAAAATCCAAAATCTTTCATTGTGAGAGTGAGATTTAATACAAATTCTAAGGAATTTTAGGGAAAAAAATCCCCAAACAACCAACCTCTACCTTTTTCAATAAACTTTGCACAGGTAGTTTTTCCACTATATATTTTTCCCAAAATACATCCCTTGATAGGAAATGAAGGAAATACAGGTGGTGAAGGTTTGGGTTGTGGAGGATAGAACATCTCCATCATTCTATGAAGCACATGACCCAATATGTCATTATTAGGAGGAGGTTTGTTTTCACTCTTCTCATCAGCTGGGCTCCATTCCCCTGTCATGCTCTGCATAAATGACAAATTAGAAAGTCATGTCTTAATATGCCTTGTCTTTCACCTGTCCAGATATATGTATTTCTACACAAACATGATACAGAAAATAATCAAATTTGCACAGTATTAAATAATAGCATATCTTTTAGAATAGACTCTTCTTAAAAGCTATAAAATAGTCACTAACAACTAGTTGAGACAAGTACTCATACAAACATTTTCATAGATTCTATGACGGTTTGCCCTCACTGGATTTCAGGTGCCCAACAGAGCCACTCTATCACTCCCTTCCTCAACAGGACAGGGGAAAGAAAATATAACAAAAGGTTCATGAGTTGAGACAAGGACAGGGAGAGGTCATTCACCAGTTGCTGCCAAGGGCAAAATGAACTCAGCTTGGTGAAATTAGTTGAATGTATTAAGCATCAAAATCAGAGCAGAATAGCAAGAATGGAAACAAATCCTAAAAACACCTACCCCTCATCCCTCCCTCCTTCTCTGGCTTAACTTTATTCCCAATTCTCTATCTCCTCCTGCTCAGTAGAACAGGGGAACAGGGGTCATGATCAGTTCATCACATGTTGTTTTTGCTGCGGCTTCTTCCTCAGGGAGAGGGCTCCTCCCTCTGCTAAAGCAAGGAGCCCTTACCACAGGAGCCTGTCCTCCACAAATATCTCCAACATGAGTCCTTCTCAAAGGGTACAGTTCATGAACTGCTCCAGTGTGGGTCCTTTCCATGGAGTGCAGTCCTTCAGGAATAGACTCACCAACATGGGTGCCTTGCACAAGTCACAGTGCTTCAGGAACAGACCGGCCCAGTGTGGGTTCCCCATGGGGTCAAAATTACTGACAGAAAACCTGCTCCAGTGGGCTCCTCTCTCCATGGGCCACAGGTCCTGCCAGGAGCCTGCTATAGCACAGGCCTACCAGGGGGCAACAACCTCCCTTAGACATTCACCTGGTCTGGTGTGGGGACCTCCAGGGACTGCAGGTGGATCTCTGCATTATCATGGACCTCCACAGGCTGCAGGGGAATCTTAGCTCCAGTGCCTGGAGTACCTCCTCTTCATCATTCTCCACAGACCTTGGTGACTGTAGAGATCTTGCTCTTATATGTTCTCTCTCCTTTCTTCTCTGGCCTCAATTATTTCCCTGTGCAAAAACTTCTTTTTCTTGCTAAATGTGTTATTAGGGAGTTGTTGCTACCATTGTCGATTGGCTCAGCCTTGGCCACTGGTGAGTCCAACTTGGACTCAATTGTCATTGGCTCAGTCGGACATGGGGGAAGCTTCCAGCAGATTCTCAGAGCACCCATCTCTGTAGCCCCTCTGCTATCAGAACCTTACTGTGCCAACCCAAAAAAGATTCTTATAATTGCATTTTTAATTCCATAAACATGAAAAATAATTTCACCAATACCACAGAATTAATCAATAGCAGATTTTTTTGAGAATCTACTATCTGAATGATACTGATAGAACTTGGTCAATGTTTATTCTGAACGCATGTGTATTAAGGTAGAAAAGCACAACGTAATTACCACCCTAAATTAAATTTAAAATTCCCTGGTTTTAATCAATAAAACAAAAAAAACCCCAAGAGACACCTTTTTGAGTTGCACACTCTTCTCCCTCCATCTCAGAAAATATATTTCTTCATATATAATTCAAAAAAGACATCCTTAAAAGACCCAAATCCTTGTAGTATCTAAACCATTTTTCCTTAAACATTTTAGTAGAAATGGATCAGCTGTTTTAAAATCTATTAGACCTCTAAGAAAAATTAATTCCAAATGGAATGGGTTCCCCCACCTTTCAGCTTTCTTGTTCATTTAACCAGAAGACTGCTAGATTGTACCCATTATGAGCTGAAGTTCCTGTCAGAAACAAGTTTCCTGGCATCCAGAGTTATATAACTCCTGGTCCACACTTTTGAATGAAAGTGGAAATTATGTGATGTTTTGAGCAGTATCCAATGTTATGCTTGTTTTATGTGATTCATTGGAATCATTTGTTATGAGATTACCCATGACTGATGATATGGTAGTTTCCAAATATTTTCAAGCTAAATCTAATGTGTAATATGGAACAGACTGATAGCAGTGCATTTTCTTGCATTTTTTTAAAATACATTTGACACTTTTAATCAGTATTCCCGAATAGATATAAAATAAATATAGTATTCTTCAGGGATGCCAAATTGCCTGTCCTGGGCTTTTTTCACAAGGTTTATGAAAAAATAGCATAAACACTGCCAGAGTGGCCTGTCAGTACACTTTTACTTAGAAGCAGTATTTTGAAGGTATTAGCTATTCACTTGGGTTTTTAGGAGACATAATTATGAATTGGTGTCAGCAATTTCAGATGTCATATGATACCAGCTTTTGATGAAAAATGATTTAGAAAGACATAAGACTAACTACATCTGGGAATAAATTAATTATGTGACTGTGCATTTGAAATAGCCTAGCAGGAAAAGGAGGCTTTAAAGGTGTTAATAAATTGTTGTGACCTTCACTGATGCTACATCTAGACAAGACTTTATAATACAAACAATATGACTAAAACCTTAATTTTTCATTAGTTCCCTCCACTGTTGCCTGCCTGTCTGTCCTTCCTTTTTACTTACTGTATAGGCCTTTCTTCCACTTAAAGAAAAGTGAGTGAATAAGAACCATAAAAAGAGGTACATCAAAAGAAAGTATGTTAAGACTGAAGCCACAGTAAATTGAGCTGTCAGATATCCACCACGGAAACTCATAACAAACACTTATACTCATGGCAAAAGAAAATCTACCCATTGGCTCAGAATGTGGATAAAAGCACACATATATTGTAGCTATAAATTCCCAACATGACAGACAGGTTATTTGCCATGGTTTTGCTGCATTCTATTTATCAGGTTATTTAAAAAATCTAAAAATACAGTGTTGGGTTTTTTCCCCCCAAAGAAAAACATCATTAATGTAATTTTAAAAAAATTGTATGATACATTTTAACAAGAAACCATTCATTCATCTTCTTCTAATTTTGAAATTACACCAATGTACTTTAAAGTTCGAGAAAAGTTTTAAGGTACCTTTAAAAATAGTTACTTGTGTTCCAACAGAAGAGTAAGAAAAATGTCAGCCATTTTTAATAATATTCATAAACATTACTATATTAAAGTGAATGAATCATCAAACCAATAAATGTAGTTAGAAAGCTTTCACTCAAAATTGCTGAAATTAAGACTTCTGGTATTGCAACATATACAGTATTTAATTTTACTGCTTTTACTGGTTACTTTCTGTTACATTTTCAAGCCTGGTAACATCAACACCTTCAAATTCCAATTTGCTGAAAATGCAAGGAGTATTATCTTCCATCATGTACTATCAGTTTGGTGTACCTTGTATTCACTATAATCTCTCTCATCTAACAGACTCATTTTACTCATCTCTGTAAGTTGTTCTGGGCCAGGTTCATTTGGTAAAGGTTGAATTGACGCTTGTTTATATATTGGTTTTCCATTTAAAAAAAGTTCCTTCCAATCAAGCATCAGTTTTAATGGAACTCGGCTGCAGGAAAAAAACAAACACAAACAGTTCCAAACCAAAAATTAAAGGGTTAGATGTTTGACAATGTTCGATTCAAATTTATAAGATTCCTAGTCAAGAAACAAGTATATGCTAAACTAGTTGTATCATGTAATGCTTTCTGTTAATTATTACAGCTTTTTATAAGTGTTTGTTCACTTATATGACAGCTGTAGGCACTTGTAGGCTTCAGTATTTTCGCAAACCTGTCATCACACGACATTTGGCTGACAGAGTTGTGTAGTAACAGTTTTGCTATAGCTATTTTCCCCTGCCATGAAACATTCTTCCCTTTTGTGGGGTAAAGCCTCTTCCTGCCCAAAAAAATACAGAATGTTTTTCCTGCAAGTTAAAGTTAATTTATAATTATATGAATAATTAAACTCCTTTTTGCAATTAATAATTTCACTAAATTATGTCTAGGCTGATTATTTTATCATGTGCCTACTGGGCCTAAATTTATACAATTTCCATAAAATATAATCCTATGTATTTCATATGGTTACATATTCATTACTTTAACATATAATTACACAAAACAGCAATGAAGAATTTTGGTATACTTTCTAATATTGTAAGTCTTACCCATAGTCAAATCAGTGAATACTAATGAAAGAACTATAGAAACAAAGCCCCATTCTGTGGTTTTTGAAACACTTCTACAGCACTGGCACTTGGAGATTACTCCCTTTTTAGGACCTTCTCAGAAACCCTGTGCAATTAGAACACGTTAAGCAGAGGGAATCACAGCATGGAAGATTCGGAAGAATTTGGGCTCAGTTGCTACTCTTCAGACAGTCCAGGCAGGTTTATATATCTTAGGAAATTCATCCAGTTTATATTACACTGAGGACGTGTTCAGCTAGGAATTTAGGAATCTAGGAATTTGTTCATAAGAAAGGATATCAGTAGTTTCACAAGCTGTAGCACTAGTGGATTTTTGGTCTCCTAAGGATTCAAGTTAGTTGAGTTTTCAAGATATTATGCTGAGGTTGTAGCACTAACTCACTCTGTATTACACACTAGCAAATTCTCATACAAAACTAGTGTCATCATTCTCCTACACAAACTAATTGGAGTTGTCATGTAAAATATGAGAGAAACTACGTATTTTGTTATAGTGCTTAAAGCAACCTGAATAATGCAGCCTAACAGCTATCTAACAGCTGTTATTTTTGCCTAACAGCTCACATACTCACTTGTTTGTCATTTGACGATATTCTCCTACTTTTGTCGACAAATCAATGATCTCGCCCATCACCTCCCAACACATAGAATAATGTTTTTTATAGCGTGCCTGAGCTCTTTCAGCGGCAATTTTCTCATGGTATTCTCTTTCTTTGATTATTTGTTCTTCATTGTCAATGTTTTCTTGTTTTGCCAGAGCCTAGAATTTTTTTAAAGAGTACATTTGAGACTGCAATGAAAATCAAAGTGCAGAGGTGCACAGTCCTGGAAATGAAAAGTAACTTGTTCATTTAAGTCAAGAAACAAAACTATCTTGATTTGCACCAGAGTTGGATAGCCAGCAAGCAGACAAATAAGCAAATCTATAAATTTTTATTCATTTTATCAATACCATTTTGTTTTCTTGCTAACTGCTGAAGTAAAACAAAGGAGAACAGGGAAACAGATGAAGAACACATTCAGTGGTTGGGGGCAATGAAATTGCAGGTTTCAATGGAAATTGCAGGTTTCCTGCATTCAGAAAATGTTACAAGTAGTTTATTTTACTATATTCTGATCTTCAAATAATTTTATATTATTGATGTTGTTCAATCTTTGAAAAAGATTTCTGGTCATAGTAGAAAATTATTCCTGTGACGGTGTGCTCCTTTTGGCTGAAAGTATACTTAAATAGAAGTACTTAAAGAGGGTAGCTGCTGATTACACAGGACTCCAGCTGTGTTGGGAGGATTTGGAGTTGCTAATAGTTTTTGACAGGATCATATTATGGCCTACTATAAGAATAGCACTTGGCAGTTTTCCACAGAATTTTAAGTCCTTTTAATCAACTGAAAACTTCAAGGTAGAAAGAAATTAGTACTCATGAGTGAAACTACTTCAGCACTTGCCAAAAATGGACATTAATAGATTATATTTAAAGGAAATTAAAACATGATTCTAGAAACAAGATCTTAGGTTATTTTGTTTTGTCCTGTTGCCTCTGCAAGACTGACTTTCAAACTCAGCATACATCAGAGATGTTTTCCTACAAAATTAATGTGGAAAAGACCAAAATTAGACTTAAAGCTTTATTCGTTATTCTCTCCCTGCCACAGGGGGCTGTTCTTCCTCCCTATATAATTCCCCTGAAGTTTTAACACATTATCAAATGCTTTCACTTCAGTGAAAACAGCTACAGTTAAATGCTTAGTGCTTATCACTCACATTAGTTGTAATTTTGAATGCAGATAAAAGAATATATTTATCATTAAATTATCCTGTCCCTAGAAAAGTTCTTAATTCTAATAGTTGATAATACAAATTCCATTTAATAACATGGAAGTATTCTAACAGTCCTGTAGCTGGTCAGAGAGCAAAAAAAAATCTGTTACCGCTTCTCTGTCAAGAGCTTCCTGGAACTCTTTCTGTCGTCTTTCTTCATATTGTTTTTCCCTAAAAATCCTGTTTTGCCTTAACACCTCTTTTTCATGTCGAACATGCATGAGTTGAGCAGCAATCCTCCGCTCGTGCTGAGACTGTTTCATCAGTCTGTAAATAAGCTGGTCCTCCCAGTAAGCTTTCTGAAAGACAAAAAATAGTACTAAGCATGGTTTATAAACTATGTCCTACAAAACTCATCAGTGTCTCATATGAAAGACATGAATGACGTCATATAACAGCATTCACCTGCTTAAATGATAAATAAATCCAGAACAACATGCATATTTATTAGTATTATGTTTGCAAGAAATAGTATTATTTGTGTAAGAATTGTAGAACTATAGAAGGGAATTCTAAATATGTCTTAACTGAGATATTCCAAAAAAAAATACATTTGGTCAGATTGACTCAATTTCAACCTTATTTCTTGTGTGTAAAGAAACTGCAGCATATTTCAAATAATGGCTTCTGTGCCCTTTCCTCAGATCATTAACTTCTCCCTGATTGTCTCCAACCCGCATTCTCAGCCATATCATACTGGATCCTTGATCATTATATTTTCTACAGGATTGAACTTTGTCCTTCTTTTAGGGGATTTGGGTAATTATTCTCTCCATTCTTCTCTATTCAGGATACTGGGAATATAAGGAAGCAGTCAGAACAGAACAAAACACAAGACTTCTGGGCAATAGTTCCAGTGTTCTCACCAGGACATGGATACAATACTCCATTCGGTACTAACCATGACAAACGGCTTGTGTCACACTTCCAAGGCTGTGGATTGTTATTTTTTTAAGTACATTCAAAATTCAAAATTCCAGAGGGACCTGGATCGGTTCCAGAGGGACCTGGATCGGCTGGATCGGTTGGAGAGCTGGGCAGTATCCAATAGGATGAAATTCAATAAGTCTAAGTGCCGAGTCCTACATTTTGGCCGCAAAAACCCCCTGCAACGTTATAAGCTGGGGGCAGAGTGGCTGGATAGTGCCCAGGTAGAAAGGGACCTGGGGGTACTGATTGACAGCTCAACATGAGCCAGCAGTGTGCTCTGGTGGCCAAGAAGGCCAATGGCATCCTGGCCTGCATTAGGAACGGTGTGGCCAGCAGGAGCAGGGAGGTTATTCTGCCTCTGTACTTGGCACTGGTAAGACCACATCTGGAATACTGTGTCCAGTTCTGGGCCCCTCAGTTTAGGAAGGACGTGGAGATGATTGAGCGTGTCCAGAGGAGAGCAACGAGGCTAGTGGAGGGTATGGAGCATAAGCCCTATGAGGAACAATTGAGGGAGTTGGAACTGTTTAGCCTGGAGAAAAGGAGGCTCAGAGGTGACCTTATCGCTCTCTACAACTTCCTGAAAGGAGGTGTAGTCAGGTGGGGGTTGGTCTCTTTCACTGGGCAGCAACTGACAGAACGAGAGGACACAGTCTCAAGCTGCATCAAGAGAGGTATAGGTTAGATATTAGGAAGAAGTTTTTCACAGAAAGAGTAATAAAGTTGTGGAATGGACTGCCCAGGGAGGTGGTGGAGTCACTATCCCTGGATGTGTTTAAAAAAAGCTGGACGTGGCACTTGGTGACATAGTCTAGTCTAGTTGAGGTTCTAGGGTAAGGGTTGGACTAGATGATCTTGGAGTTCTCTTCCAACCTAGTGATTCTGTGACTGCTGCAAATTCTGTGAAATTATCTTATGACCAGTACACTTGTTGAGACTGTTCCTGTTATGTAAACTAACACTAAACCTAATCTGAAGTTTTGTCTAGCACTCCTATCTGAAGTTTTGTCCAGAAATCCTTCTGAATCCTCAGCAAAAGCATCAGCTTGCCTTTTAAGCCCCATTGCCCAATACCACTCCTACAGCAGAATTCTAGAAAAAAAATGATAGGAAATTTATTCAAATTTAAGGACCTAAACTAGGAACTGACTTAACTATTTCAAATTCATTTTCCTAAGAAGAGAAACAAATAAAGTATCATGTCTATTTTCTTTTAATCTGGTTTATTTTTTCATCAGCTGTCTGTAATAGAGAAGGCAAAACAGATCACACAAATTAACCTATAAATGAAAATCCAACTTGATTACGTATTATCATATTATTTACAAAAGAACTCTATAAAGAGGTCTAGACCTGTGCTACAAAATGCAACCAGGATACTTGCAATCAAATTCTAATGCAAAGCACAGCCATTTTAATTGTGATAATAAGAACAACTTGCTAAATAATTTAGTTATTTAATGGTGATGTTGGGGAAGGGCCAATGTAAAAAAACCAAACCACTCTTTCCACATTTTTAAGTTCTTTTCCTTTCACAATTGCTGGAAATAAGGGACATTCCAATTAAATACTGGTGACTTGAAAATAATAAGCTGATATAAAAAATCTCTCAATATTTCTCTTATTTTATCCAAAATGTGGGCTTTGCACTCCCTTTCCTAGCACTGAATCTCAACACTACATGATAGTTCTAATAGCAGATGCAGTCACCTCAGGTCTCTCTACAAAGCTTTTCTCAAAATTGGGATCTAATTTTGAACGTGTTTTGTTTTGTACTCTGCTTCTAGTGTACTGTGTGTAAGCTATTTTTCTGTGGAGGGAAAGATCATCATGCATGCAGCTGAAATGGAACACGATGCAATCTTAACAACTTTATATTCATTCTTCTATGTGTCATTTGCTATAGTTTATATTTGATGAAGTTTTCCAGTAGTACTGACTACTGAAGCACTGATCTGTCTATTTTCTTTTACACTCCTGAACTCAACGCAATAAAAGGAGTTAACAGCACCCTTTGCCATCTCAGTTCTATCCACTACTTCTTTGGACTTAGTATTTCATTAAGATTTCAAAGAAGAGTAGAAAATGCACAGTTTGCTTCCCATTGCAAGCAAATATCCTTCACTAATCTCTTTAGTTGCTACTCGTTACCCTCAACCATGTATTATTACAGCAGTAGGTTCTCCACCAGAAGAAAATGGATTTTAAAATCCTAATTCGCAGGGAAGTGAAGGACCCACCCTAAAAGACTGAACATTTGTCATACTCAAAACATCAACTGCAAATAGGTGGTACAGTGAGAAATTAAACCACTTTTAGGTGTGCTCTACCTAAAGGAAACACAAACATGCTCCTGCAGAACATTTTACAGCAGCCAAAAGAGACCTTCTCTTTGTCAGCTGAAGGGTAGAGAACTTCAGTATTCTAATTAATCAAATACTCTGGCATGCTCAGAAGGCCTAGAAAGAGCTATTAGAAAATTTTTAGGGAACAAGAAATAAATGAAAAGGCAATTAAGTCAGAGGTACACCACAGATTAATATGGATTCAGAACACCTAACTCATAGTTTCAGAAAGGGTGCTAATTGGATGGGGAAGTGAAGCATTGGTAACTATCTTTCATACAAAAAGTAATGCACAATCAAAGGTTGACAAGTTTTGAAACTTCTGGACATAGTAGGAGACAAAAATAAAAATTTCAGTACAATTTTTTTGACCTAAAATTTTTTATCAGCATTTTCACAGAGGACTATGGAGAAATCATAAATATCATAATCAGAGCATCTTTATAACAATTTGAAAAATTACTATTAACAAAGCACAATACTCAGGTTTTTTTCCTAGTTTACCTACTTGAGACAACAGTGGCATCCAGTGGCCAAACAGTAAGGCGTTGATGTTTCATATTGTTCATACATAATTACTATATCACGTGTTCCCATTTTTGTATTTCCTTGTTTAGTTTCCATACAAGTGAAATAATTCTGTGCTGTTCTTGGTCTTAAAATTTATGACCAAAACTTACAGCTCAGCATACATAAACCTATTTGGTTGACAAGTAATAACAATTAATTTCTCCTCCCATTTCCATGTTCTCAATTTATAGCTGATAGCAACTTATTCTTGAATACTTTTTAATTCACAGAGCTACAATCTGAACAGAACATTTAAAAACAAAAAGTACAAAGCACAGATAACTTGTTCAAACGGTGGAGATAAAGGCTCAATAGGGATAAAGGCATATTATTGTCAAACACTTTCAACACCTGCCTGTGAAAATCTGACTGGCACCATGCTGTGTTCTACATAGGGTACTATTATGTAATTGAAAAGTGGTTTTTTCCCCTCAGGCTCCAACTTGTAGTGAGCCAAAATAAAAAATGTGAAGAAGATTCTTTTAGTAAGGTTTATACATATGGATACAAAATAATCTACCATACTCTGAAGGGATGAAATTCATTTGACCCTAAATGCTCCCACGCCATGTTCAGAGTTTACGCTGTATAGGTAAAAATCTAACAGTACTACCTGTAAGACAGCTACAATTTCAGTCTGAAAATCCTTTCTGGTTCAATATGCAATGGAGGGAAAAAGTAATTTTCAAATATTTTTTATATTCATTTATTTATTATAAAAAATTTGCTTCCCACTTCTCTTAAATCAAACTACATCTAACTTCTGAAATCTCATAAAGTTCCAACAAAACATCTCTTCCTCTGCTAGTTTGGAATGAAATTACCTCTAAATAGATTCTCTGATCTGCTCAGACTACTGTTCCAACAAATGGTCCCTTGTCTTTCCTTCTAAAACCTGCAGTCTGTGACTTCAATTGTTCATACATCAAAGCTGATGTTTCTTTCCTTGAAACTTAGGAACACTATTGTTAGTTGTGCCTTGATTTGTAGCCTCCCCGTAGCCTGTCTGATTGGCAGCACATTGCAACAACTCCCCCATCCCAAACTAATAAGGCTTCTAATCCCAAACTAATAAACAAAGGTGGATCAACTGTGTGTGACCTCCTCACAGCACTGGCTGGCTTTGCTGGCTCGGAGGCGCTGTATCTATGAAGTGTCTTGGTGATTGATAGCCACGGCTTTTGAAAACACTAGTCCAGGCTGCTGGAGCTGCAAGAGCTGAGAGCACTTAAAAGACAAAGTTTTGGAGTGATTGCAGTGATTTCAGGCAAGTGCATAGCAAAACTTCACAGTCCACACACCCCAACAAGAACATGATGTAAAATCTCTAAGTCTCTAACTTAGAGACAGGATACATGGACAGAAAAATTCTCAGTCTAAGCCACTATAGGTGTTTTTCAAGAATATAGGTCTGAGTTAGACATTGAGAAGCATCTAATTCCTAGATGACTACTCCAAAGAATTATTCTTTTTCTTAATATTTCAAAAAAAAATCATAGAATCACACAATATGTAGAATTGGAAGGGACCTACAAGGGTCATTGAATCCAACTCCTGGCCCTGCACAAAACCATCCCTAAGAGTCACACTATGTGCTCAACGGTATCATTCAAATGCTGCTTGTCAGGCTTGGTGCTGTGACAACTTCCCTGGGGAGACTGTTCCAGCACCCAAACACCCTCTGGGTGAAACAACTTTGCCTAACATCTAACCTAAACCTCCCCTGACATAACTTCAGGCCATTCCTTCATGTCCTGGTCACCACAAAGAAGAAATCGGTGTCTGCCTTCCTTCTTCCCCTCACGAGGAAGTTGTAACTGTAATGAGGTCTCCCCTCTTCAATCTCCAGACACTACATGCCATGGCTTAAATATATATAACTAATTTCTCATGAGATGCGACACATATGAAATCTCTTATTGTGTAGCAGCAACAGAGAGAGCCCAGCTAGAGTTGGTTCAACACATATGATCTAAGATAAGGACCCACAGTGAAATACTAAAATAAATGATAATCAGCAGACACATAACCCAGTAAGTTAAAAGTTCTGTTTTGATACAACCATTACAAAAGAGCAGATTTGTGAAACCAGTAATCTAAGAGCTATGAGGAACTTCTGAAGAGAAATCTTAAAAGCCTTGTGCTTTACAGTCCAAGATTCAAATGGAAAACCTGAAACACCCATTTTTAGACACAACACAGACATTCTCCAGAGACATATTCTGTAACACATCAAAACTCTGACTTGCAAATTAAGTTTTGATTCTTCATATAATCCAGCATAATCATTTCAGAATTCATCCAGTCCAGATCAAAACCTTTAAATGACACCTTTGTAAATACAGGTTTTCAATCAAGGAATGCCATGTCTATTGTTTGTAGTAAGTATCTTATTTAGAATTGGTATACACTTCGATACCATAGGAGCTTTGGAATTTTTTACATATTTTTTCAGCTTTGGAGGAGTGAGTAGCAGGGAACAGAAGGCAGGTCTCAAGTGATTTTTAATCTTTGTTCTGCTGCCTTCATTTGATCCTTTATGGTTTATAAGTATGATGTATGACAAAGATGGTGACAGAGAACAGCAAACCTTCGCTATTTTTTAAGCAACACAAATGGTTGGCATGAAAGCAATTTTCAGACATAAGTGTATATACCTCCCTTTATCCCATCCAAATTTGATACAACCCTCCAAAGGCGTATAATTTTATATTTGTAAGCAATTTTTTACATTATTAATTCTGCATGGACTATATACTTCAGCATACAGTTTCTCACCTCTTCAGATTCGTGCGCTTCCAACTGGTCCATTAGCATTTTTCGTCGTCTCTTTGCTCGTTGTTCTCTAGCAAATGTATCTTCCTCTGTACGTTTTTGAATTTTCTTTATATATTCAGCATCCGAATAAATATTTAACAGCTCAGTTTGTGTTTGTGCTACAATTTCTGGGTTTTTTTCCTGCAACTTCTGTGTTTGCAATGATTCTTGCATATTGCTGATTGAAAAGATTAAAAAAAGAAAGATCACTGACATTATAGGAATCATGGTTCTTAAGAGTGTTTTTACATAGATTGTTGCATAGTTATGTGCAAGTCTGAAAAATGTACAACATCACTGTGAGCACTGTGGCTACTTCTTGCTGCTTTTGTTGCTTGGGTTACTCCTCAAAATACCCACACACTCTGAGTACAGTTTTGCAGTTATTAATCACAGGTTTACACAAAGCAATATCCACAGCTGTATGATGACTGTCACCTCTTCTAAGCAGGGCATATATATCACTAAATATGACAAAATTACTATTACTTACAATTATTCATAAGTAAATCAATATACAGGTAAGTTTCAGGAGGAGAGTTATTTCCTTCTAAATGTCTTACTGTGTATATACATCCACAAACATTCTCATCTCTTTGCAAGGCTAACTGACCCATGGACCCAAAAAATAGAATTAACAGACAAGAAGACATACACTTTGAGCTCTTTCTTGCTACATATGTAGCAAAGAGTAATGAAGGAAGCTTGAGTCATTCCTGCTCCAACAACCATGTTGGAACTGAAATACTTGCAGTCCTAGTGGTACACTCAAAGGACAATCACAGTCTAAATTAAATATTACTTTTTCCTCAAGTCTACATAGATAGCAGATGTCTGAGGTAGGATCCAGTCTATTCTTAACAACCTAATATCCAAATATTACCTGTCAGTCACCTGGCTGTATACTTCAGAGGCATTTCCTCCTCCTATAGACTTCTCAAAGTTTTCTATCTCCTTGTATACATTCTGAAGAAGCAACACAAAATTTAGTGTTTCCTTTTTCTACACACAGCACCATAAAGAAGATTCAACAGAGTAAGTATTAGGGAATTACTTCTATGTCACGTTAGTATAACAGCAATGCCTACACTGAAAAATATTTAAAGCATCAGCTAGACATCTTCTACCTTTCACATCTTCTCCTCTTCCCTTGCCCAAGCTACATCTACTTCCATCAGCCAGAATATCCTAAAATATTCTACACAATGAACAGCTGAAACAATTCTAATCTTGCATAGGATTCTAGCAGTTTATACAATTCTCACCATTCAGGGATTTGAAACAAGATATTCTGGGCTATGATATGCCTTGGATTTAGTAGCTTGAATGTATCCTCAACAGTAACTCCAGCAACTATGTTACTACATTCTATATTTAAGCGCATCTGTCACAGATGTAAAAACTGGTAATAGTTGCACTCCTGATGACAATGAACCCATGAACCTGAATTAAAATCCAAGTACTCACACTTTGGTACTCGATAATACAGATTTTTTTTTTTTCATTTTCAATTTCTGCATTGCCACCATCTCTTGATTTAAGACAATTGTTGATTTTAGCTGTTACTAACATTTTTAATAGACCAGACAGTTTCATTGTGTATTATAGAACAGTTCAAATGTTAAAGTGCAAAACTTCATGCACAAATGAGAAAGCAACAGTACAGCTTTTATTTCACATATTTTGCTTCACAGACTAGAAGTTAAAATAGATTTACCAATCAAATTAGTACCTACCTATGGTATATATTCAATAAGATCCTTCTCTTACTTCTAAACAATCTCTCAATGCAGAATCTTAATCAATTTTCACTAGCTGAGTCTACTATATAATTTTAACAGTTATATATCAGCAGGTTTTGGATGGTGCAAGTATTTATAAGGGTAAGTGCTCCCAGAAATCATAGGGGTTTTTTAAAATTATTATAGTTAACATTAAGAAATATAGATAATAAATACCTCTGCTTCTATTTTCTTCTTTAAGAATTTTTTGTCTTCAATAGCTTTTATGGTGGGTCTTGGTCGTGGCTTTGGAGTCTGTATAGCAGCTGTTTGAAACCTGGCCATTATTTCATTTTGTCTCCTTCTTCCTGTATGACGCTGAATATTCAACATGTTGTGTTCAGACACATAGATTGAAACAACCTATAACATAAGGCTCTAATATACTACCTAAATATCTCTGAAGTAAGATGGTACTTTCATATATGTGTATATGTTTATGTATTTATATATACATATATGTGTGTTTTTATACATACATACACATATATAGATATGAAGTAAGTGTAATAAAGGCAAAATGAAAATAACCTTCCAGGAAGAAAGTAGAAGAGCTTATCAGGTTCCAGACTTGAGTAAATGAACAGTGCCTTATAGACACTTAAGGGCTTTCATTGAATTTCATTTCTAGTATGGTACCTGTTTCAGGTCTGAGTACAGCACAGAAACTGAGACTATCAGTTTCCTGGTACAGAAATTGAGAATAAATACCCTTAGGTATTATTACCACTAGGTAATAATACTGGTGAACTGTGAGTCTCAGATGATCAAGAAGTAACAAATATATAAATTACAGATTTAAAGTGCACTACAAATACATGCAGGTAAAGGCTGATACAAGTAGAATAATAGCTTTCATTCAAAAAAGTCAAAGACAGTTAAAAATATATCAAAAAGACATTAATAAATTTTCTTTTAAAATTTTATTTTGGATATTGCTTGTATTCTCTTCTATATAAATACATTAAATTATTTTTTTTTTAGTTCTTGTTCATGTACTTACAATAGAACAGGTAAATAATAAGAGCAAGGCTCTGTACATAACTTACGACGATACTTCTTCAGAAGCCTACAAAAAGTAAGCAGTCACCTTTTCAATGTCTTGGGCTCTTTGCTCTCCTCGGAGCTTCTGAGCTCCCTGCTGCTCTGCAACACGTATAGGAGCTATGTTATCTGCTATTGCCTTGGATTTTTTTTCAAAACGCTCTGAAATTTGCAGTAGCTGGAAATCAGCCCGACGTGGCACTGAAGTTTTAGAACGCTAAAATGAAACATCAAGCAATGAAGAGTCATAAACAGTAACAAACATACTTAAATATGATAATCTTCAAATAGGTATTTCAAACTCTGTTTTCCTGTGTTAATGTACACAGAAAAAACATCTAAATATGTTTGAATGGAAAACCAGGACTAGCTCCATTGAATAGTTTGGATTGGAAGGGACCTTAAAGATCATCTAGTTTCAACCCTCCTACCTTGGGCATGGACTCCTTTCACTAGATCAAATTGCTTAAAGTGACATCCAGCCTGGCCTTGAACAGTTCCAGAGATGGGGCATGGATCCACAACTTTCTTGGGCAACCTGTGCCAGTGTCTCACCACCGTACAGTATTTCCTAATATCCAATCTAAACCTGCTGTCTTTCAGTTTGAAGTTATTTCTCTTTTTTCTGCCACTACATGCCCTTGTAAAAAGTCTCCATCTTTCTTGCAGGCTCCTTTCAGGCACTAGAACGCTGCAATTAGATCACTTTGAAGCCTTCTAGTCTGCAGGTTCAATCATCCCAATTTTCTCAGATTTTCCATACAGGAGAGGTGCTCTATCCCTCTGATCAACCCTGTCCTCTGGACTTGCTCCATCAGGTCAAGGTCTTGCCCTTGCTGAGGACCTCAGAGTTGGATGCAGCACCACCGGTGAGGTCTCTCCAGAGCAGAGCTGAGGGGCAGAATCCACTCCCTCACCTGCTGCCCACACTGCTTTGGATGCAGCATGGGACACGTTTGGCTTTCTGGGCTATGAATTCACATGGCCGGGTCATGTCCAGCCTCTCACCCACCAGCACCCACAAGTCCTTCTCAGCAGGCTACTCTTGATCTGCTCATCCCTCAGCCTGTGTTGATTGTGGGAGTTGCCCTGATCCAGGTGCAGCATCTTGCACTTGGTCTTGTTAAACAGCATGGGATTTCCATGGACCTACTTCTTGAGCTTGTCTAGATCTCTCTGGATGGCATCTCATTCTACAGGTGTATCAAACCAACACCACTCATCTGGGTGTCATCAGCAAACTTACTGATAAGGCATTCAATCACTCTGTCATTGATGCAGATATTAAATAGCAGTACAGACCCCTGAGCAGCATTGATTGTCACTGATGTGACATCAGGCCTCTGAGATGCTGACCACTTTGCTCTGGATGTGGCTGTCAAACCAATTCCTTACCCACCAAACACCCTACTCATCAAATCCATGTCTCTCCATTTCAGAGAGAAGGATATTGTGGGGGACCATGTCAAAGGTTTTACAGAAATCCAGATAAATGACATCTGTAGCCTCTCTCTTGTCCACTGATATAGTCGCTGCATCACAGAAGGCCACTGAGTTGGTCAGGCAGGACTTGCCCTTGATGAAGCCGTGCTGGTTGTCTCTAATCACTTCCCTGTCCTCCGTGTGCCTTAGCACAGCTTCCAGGTCTGTTCCATGATCTTCCCAGACACAGAGGTGAGGCTGGCAGGCCAGTAGTTCCCAGGGTCCTCCTTTCTACCATTTTTAAGGAAGGGTAAGATGTTTCCTCTTTTCCAGTTGCCTGGGACTTCACCTGAGTTCCCTGATTTTTCAAATATCATGGAGAGCAGCTTGGGGAAACTACACCAGCCAATTCCTTCAGGACTCTGGAATGGATGTCATGGAATTCCATACATTGTGGTACATCATATGTATTACTTACTCAGGTGGACTTGGATCTGATCTCTACTTATAGTGGGAGGGACTTTGGTCCCTCAGTTCCCATCCTGCTGTCCATCCATCAGGGAGGCGTGGAAAGAGAAGTTGCCAGTGAAGACTGAGGCAAAAGAATTTTAAGTACTTCAGTCTTCTCTTTATCTGTTGTTACCAGTTCTCTATCACTGTTTATCAGAAGGGAATCCACATTCTTTGACCTTCCTTTCTTGGTTAACATACCTGTAGAAGCCCTTCTTGTTATTGTGTCCTTTGACAAATTCAATTCCAGCTTCAACATGGCCTTCCCCACCTCATCCCTAAACATCCGAGCTTTATGTCTATACTCTTCCCATCTCACTTGTCTTAGCTTTAACTGCCCATGCATTTAGTTTGATCAGCAAGTTGCTCCTCAGACACACTGGTCTCTCGCCTTCCTTGCCTGACTTCCTGCTCTTAGAGATTGCTAGCTCTTGCACTCTATAGACTTCCTTAAAGATCTTCCAGCTCAGTTCTACCTCCCCTGTCCCTGTGGGTGATCTCCCAGGGGATCCCACTATCTCCCTGAAGAGCTGGAAGTCTGCTTTCCTGAAGTTCAGGGATCTAACTTTATTCCTCACCTGAATCAAAGCCCTTGGGACTGCAAATTCAAGTAATGCATGATCACTGTAGCCCAGGATGCCTCCAGTCTTGATGTTCCCAATTATCTTGTTTGCACTGTTGACCAACAGATCCAGTAACACATTCCCTCTAGTAAGGCTGTCTATTTGCTGGGTCAAAAAGTTACCACTCAGGCATCCCCGGAGTCTTTGTGCTACTTTCCCAGCAGATATCAAAGTGGCTGAAGTTCCCCAGAGGACAAGAGCGTGTGAATGTGATGCTCCCTGTATCTGAAGCAAGAGCCCTTCAAGAATAGGATCCCCTTGATGAGACTGTAGTAAGGCACCAAGAACAGGATTCCCTTTTTTTCCTTGGTCCCTGATTCTTGGCCACAGGCTTTTGACCTGCTCATGCCTATTCCTCAGAGACAACACTTGACAACCCACCTCTTCATGTAGAGGGCAACCTGTCCATCTCTCTTTCCTCTCCTGTGTCTTCTGAACAGCTTGTAGCCATTGCTAATCACAATCCAGCCACAGGATTCATCCCATGCTGCAGCAGAGGAGGTTCACACTGCACCTTAAGCATTTCTTTACAGAGAGTGTGGTCAAACACTGAAACAGGCTTCCTAGAGTGGTGGTTGATGAAGCATTTGGGCAATGACTTTAATAACAGGCTGTACCTGTTGATCAGCCCTGAAGTAGTCTGGCAGTTGAACTAGATGATCATTAGAGTATTTTGGTTAGGAGGGACCTACATTCTATTTAAACTGAAGTATAGAAAATTCAACTTTAACATAAGGAAAAAATTACTGAAAGGGTGATAAACAATTTGCTTACGCAGGTAGAGTCTCCAGCTTTGGAGATATTCAAAACCCCACTAAACAAGCAACTTGACCTAGTTGGCTTTGCTTGGAGCAGTGGGGATAAACTAAGTAACTTCCAGAAGTCCCTTCCAACATGAACTATTCTGTGACTCAAATGCCATTCTGAACCTGTCCAAATATTGGACCTACTCCCAGTTGCTTAACTTCTTTAAGCTATCCCTCTACAGCTGAAGGCATATTTCAGCTCTCTGTTACTATCCTTGCATTGTTGGTAAACTTCCCGAGTGTGCCAGGAAAAAAAATGTGAAATTTCAGCCAGCTGAATGTGATTCATGATAAATAGCTTCTTAAAAGTGCTCATCCTGATAACAAATAATCATCTGCATATGCTAACTATTACTGTTGAAAACAAGGAGAAAGTCTTTAACAGAACCTATTACACTAATATTGACTTCCTCTTAGGTACTCTCTTTTCTCCTTTTTTTTTTTTTTCTCTGTGTATTACCCAGCTTATGATTATTGCTGGCTGGAGTGCAGTATAAATATATGGAGAGACACACAACAGAATGAACCAAATCACTGTGGCACAAAGCTCAACACAGTTATAAATATGTGTCCTGGAGGGGAAATTAGTCTGAGATGATACCTAGACCGCAATGCAGTCTGCAATCTGCACTGATCAAACTAAAAAGGCAGCTGCTGAACAACTACTAGCCTCTGTTGTCATAACATTTTAAGTCTGGAGAAAGCTTGAAAACAGAGCAGGTAACACAGAATGAACCAAAACAATGAAACACAGAAGATCAATAACCTACTGAGTTACTGATAAACTGTAATCCCACTGTATAAGACATAGCAAAGGACTGTTTCTTTTCAATATAAGTACCAGGTTTTGAATAGCAGATATTAAAAGTGGGGAGAGGCAGCAGGCAACTTGCTTGAAAGATTCATGTAAATATCCCACCTTCTTTCTATTTACACAAAGTAGGCATAGCTAGTTACCTCTTGATACAAAACACTTCCAAAAAACTTAACCTTGGTAGTTGCTGCAGGTCTCAGTGCTTCCACGGCTACTCCAGTGAGCTTTGCTGTTCTCCCTTTTTCTAAAGCAACATATAATTCATACAAAAGTTTTGTTGCAGCCCCATGCCGTCCTGTCATGATGTCTTGGGCCACATTCTCATTAAACTGCACACCAAGGAGGTGAAGTGTAGGTTCCAGACGAGAAAAATTATTAATTTTTGCATCTGCAACCCTATACAGCAACAAAAAGCAGAAAATAAACTTACTTTCAATTCCAACTTTTTGCATTATGCATGGTCATAACACTTATTTCATATCAAGATAGGAGGAGATAAAAACAAACCCAAACATGGAGGACTTCCTTAAATAATGTGATATACACTTTGGCTTAGGTTTTGTAACTGCATTGATTACTATGCATAACTTTTGGTAAGAACAAAGAACACATTTGATTATATAAATCCTGATACTTGTACACAAAAAGTGCATCTGACAGCAAATGTTAACCCACAATTCCAGCTGATATCATCCACAAAACACACAAAAATTTTAAATGAATTTTCTATACTAGCTGTATCAATCACTTCAGCTCCCACCAGTCAAAATAGGATATTATAAAAACCCCTATATTATCTATAAACCCTCACAGTACTTTGACATATTTCTTCTTCAATGAAAAGAAATGGACACACAGGTTAAAACGAGCGATTTGCATTCAAAATTAAAATAGTGGCTTGCTGATTAATGTTTCTCTTGGTATGCAGATTCTTCTGTAGAAGTACTCAGTATCAGTAGATATACAAGGCAAAAGCAAATAATAAAAAATTATCAGTTTATCACAACTAACACATCAAATTTCATTCTGCAAATCCGTAACTCCAGTCTGAGTCAAAATATCTTACTTTCTATACTGCTCTGTCACCGAGTTCACATCAGTTGCTTCCTATCTACCAACAAGCTTTTCAGGTCAGCTGAGCTCCAGAATAATTCTAAAAAAGGCCCAATTTTACCTGAAGACCATCTGGTAACAGACTATTAATGCTATTTCTAGATGTAACTGTCCAGGAGTTCAGTATTCTCACTAACATAGTCCATGCCTTATTTCTTACATAACTGCACCTGACAACTACCCAGCATTTTTCTGCCACTGATCCAAGATTAAGATAAGCCCTATTGTCACAAACTATCTCACGTACACTCAGTGGCAATGGTGATATCACCTCTTAACTTTTTATTCTGTGGGGCTGTGTGGCTTGTATATTCCAAATTCTCCCATTCTTGCATTCCTTGAAGAGAGGAGTGGCAGTTGCAATCTTCTTGTCCTAGGGATCTCCCCATCCACTAGGATCTTTCAAAGATTACTGAGCGACCTGGTGGATATTAGGCTTGGGTGGGTACATACCATCAGGTCCCATGGACTTCCTTACTGCCAATTTATTTAAATATTCCTTAAAATGATCCTCCTCCACAGGTAAATCTTCCTCGCTGCAGACTTTCCTGTCCCAGGGGCTTGGGATATCTCAATCTTTCAGATCTCTCAATAGGTCTACAGTTTCCCTAGCCTTCCTTTTGCTGTGGAGATACTTGAAGAAGCCCTTCTGCCTTGACATAAGACAAGGCCTTTTCCCCATGAGCATAGTCAAACATTGAAACACAGTGCCTGGAGAGGTAGTGTAGCCTCCACCCTTGCAGGTTTTCAAGAACACATTGGGTAAACAACTGCTGCAGACTTTGCTGTTAGTCTCAGGGGCTTGAGATTTCAGTGTGAGCTTTACCAGTAGGGTAGAATAAGACAGAGAAGGCACTAAGTATATCAGTCTCAGCGTGACAGTCTGAGGGAATATTTGAGAACCTGAGAGGGAGGCTGATCAACGGAGTCATACTGTGCCGCTTCTGATGCAGGAAGAGAACTCAGCATGGCCACTACAGAGGCAGGTCCTGGATCTTACCTGTTCTCTCATACACAAGGCAGCTCTTCTTCCTCCTCACCTTCCCAGCCTGTCCATCCTAAAGAGCCTATATCCAGCCATGGCAGCACTCCAGTTGTGTGAACTATCTCACTGCCTCTCTGTGATTGCAATGATAGTCCAGCAACAGTTCACAGGCCCCTAATGTCTTCTGTTTGACCCCCATGCTGCATGATTTAGTATTTCAGGCATTTTAGAGAGGCAGCCAGTTGTGTTGAATTAAAAAAAATGTCGAAAAATTTAGAAAAGGTGAGTGCTTCTCCCATAATCCTCTCTTCTCAGCACTTCCTTAATAGAGTGCATGCACTTGGGGTGGGAAGACTTCTGCAGTTTTGCTGCTCTTCCTCACATCACCCTCCTCTTGCTTGCAGGTCTAGGCAATCACTTCCTCACTTGCTTGAGAGTAAGCCTCTACTTTCCCCCTCATTCCTAGTTTACAGCCATCCTCACCAGGTTTGTCAGGCTGCTGGCAAAGATACTCTTGTCCATCTTGGTCAGGTGGATCCCATCTTTTCCTAGCAGACTTCTCTCTCAAAAGAGGATCCCATGACTGTGAAAAACAAATATTTGATTTTGACAGCAGCTGCACAACCACTCTGACCTGCAGAATCTACCCACTCTTCTTCAAGCCCATCCACTTCTCCAGCAGAAATGATGAAAAAAACCCCTTGGGTCCTCATGCTTTTGGCTCCATGTCTCTCTGACAGTCTCCTTGGTGCCCACATTGAAGAGCAGCAGGGGTAGCAGCGCAAGGGCTCTGGACAAATCTCTGCAGTTCTGGACTGAACCCCTAGGATGATGCAGCAAACTTCCCTGGTTAGCACATGAGGTCAGCACATGGCACCTCTCTTTCTTGCTATTACTTACCTGTCCTCCCTGGTGCCCCGATGCAGTTTAGATTTCACCCAGATGTTTTGTTTCAGCCCAGATGTTTTGTTGCACAGTGCCACCAGCCTTATCTGCTACCATGGCCACAAACCTGCAGCTGCAGATCAACAAGTGAAGCAGACACCTTCCTTTTTCTGCCAGAAATCACCAGCTGCCAGTCATCTCTTTTTTCCAACACAACAAGCACAGATTCTGTCTGCTTCTCCCTCAGCTCAGCTGAAGGTCCAGGTTCCTGTATCTGCACTGTCTCAGAGAAGATCCAGTGCACTGATCTCATTCAAAAGCAGCTTGACTTGGTAAGACAGCTCCTCCATGAGCACACATCTCCACAGGCAAAGCCACCACCTCATATCAACGCAGTTGTAAAGACTCTGGATATCCCTTTCAATCTGAGACAGGAAGAATTGACTCCTTTCTTTGGTGAGAAATCTGACTTGAGGTCTCTGACATTCTGAGTATCTGCTCTAATGGGTACTGAGTATCATGCCCTGTCATGCATCACCACCTTTGCTCAGCACACATACACAATCTCAGCAAACTTTCTAACCACTTCTCACATCTACTGAAGTGCATCTTCACAAACTGCACGTTTCTAATCAGCTGAATACAAGAGCTCAAGACACTTTTTTAGCGGGAAGAATCATGATGCCTTGTAGGAAGTTGCTAGAGTTTGCTAGAAGTAAAAGCCTCCTGAAGCTGTTTTTCCTGGCAATAGTGGCCACTTTAAAGTTCCTCAAAATGTTAGCAGGCGTTTCCCAATGATCATAGAAATTCCTCAAAGATCTAGAAGTCCTAGAAGCAGAGCACAAAAACTGGGGCTTTTTTATTGCCTTTATCAGCTCTGCTAAAGCTGCTTTCTTGCAGATTAATGGAACTTGAATAGGAAAAGCGTGAATACATGGGAAATTCAAAGAACATAAAAATAGAAGTTTAGAAGAAACAGGAAGCTTTCTGACAGCTTGGCACTCTTGATGTACATGTGAGCCAAGGTCTAACAAAACACAGCATAAGGAACCTATGAACTGCATCATCAGTGTACCAAGGCTCACAGATATGTACAAGATTTTTCAACTTCACATTTTTCAGTTCTTCTTCATTATGGATATTACACCAGTCTATTTGCAAACTTATATATTCTTGTATGATTTTCTGCCAAGGCTTTACTCAGAGCCTCACAATATATCTGCACCATTTTCATTTTAGTGAAGATATAATGGTCACCACCACATCACAACTCTGTATTCTTGGCTCAACACAGCTCCCAGCGACAGTGCCAGTATTTCTAGCCTTAGAGACATCCTTAAAAGGCTTTTTGAACTTTTGGTCTAACCTGCTACTATTGTAGTTACAATCAAAATGCTAATTTTCTTTTAGAAGTATGATCAATCTCTCTAGAAACATGAAACTAATTCATGCATCAAAAACAGGCAGCTTTTCAATTACTGAAAAACGTTTTAAATCTTACTAAGTTCTACATGTTTTTCCACCTTGCAGTATCAATTCCTAACTGGGAAAACACATATTTTGTCTACTTTATGTAAGAGACATGTTATCCATAAGTACTAACCTGCTCTGTGAAAACTGTTTGAAGTCATCCTGAAGACCATATTTGTGTAGAAGTTCTCCTAGGAGGTACCCAGTTGAAAAGTCTTCTGGGAATGATCCTGGAACTAAATTTGGGGGTTTGTTTTTTGTTTTTGGTTTTTTTCAAAAAATAAGATAGTTAAAAGTATTCATGTATTAATCCTAATACAACTTGTTATTATGCTTATAACAAAACTAAGTCCAAACTTTAAAAAAGGAATTTTAGAGAGTGATCTAGCAGTAATAGTTTTCAGCTCATGAATACATAGACTTTTTGTGTAGGTATTTTGCAATATCAGCTTTAGGTAGTAATTTCTCATTTTCAGTGTTAAAATATAAACATTTCATAATTGTCATTGAGACTGTTGCAATATCTATAAACTATGATTATTATATTTGTATAAAATCCATATTACATTACTATAATCCATACAAAATGCAAACAAAAACAGAGCTAGATCTAATGTGGTTCTCTTCAAGAATCACAGAATATACTGAGTTGGAAGACACAGGTATCAGAGTCCAACTCCTGGCCCTGAGCAGGACATCCTCAACAATGTGCCTGAAAGCATTGTCCAAATGCTTCTTGAACTCTGTCAGGGTTGATGCTGTGACCACTTCCCCGGGGAGCCTGTGCCAGTGCCCAACCACTCTCTGGGTGAAAAACCCTTTCCTCATGTCCATCCTAAACCTCCTCTGATTCAGGTTCATGCCCTTCCTCTGGTCCTGTCACTGTTCAACAGATAGTGAAGAGACCCGTCCCTGCCCTTCCAATTCCCCTTGTGATGAAGTTGTAACTGCAGTGAGGTCTCCCCTCAGTCTCCTCTTCTCCAGGATGAACAGACCAAGTCACCTCAGCCAGTCCTCAAAAGGCTTCCCCCTCCAGACCCTTCACCATCTTCATTGCCCTCCTTTGGACACTGTCTAAAAGGTTAATGACTTTTTTACATTGTGGTGCTCCAGGTCAGAGCAGAGCAGGACAGTCCCCTCCCTCTACAGGCTGGTGATGCTTTGCCTGATGCCCCCAGGACACGGTTGGCCCTCCTGGCTGCCAGGGCACTGCTGACTCAGGTCCAACTTGCCCTGGACCAGGACCCCCAGGTCCCTTTCCATGGCACTGCCCTCCAGTGTCTCATTCCCCAGCCTATGAACACCACCAGCACTGCCCCGTCCCAGGGGCAGATTTCAGCACTTGCCCTTGTTAAACTTCATACGGTTGGTGACTGACCATCACTCTAATTTTCTACAGAGTTGCTCCCTCCTTGCGGAACAAATGCTTTTCCAATGCCAGCACAGCACCTGCCATTCAAAACAAAGCACTGCTTTCCAAACACAACAAAATACTTTTCCTCTGGAGTCCTTATTAGCAGGTGAAGCTTGAGCGCCTCCTATCTCCGGAGAGCACCTGCCCCACGAGGAGATTTAACTTCTGCTCGAAAGTTTCCAGGCACAGGGATGCGCTGCCCAGCGAGTTTGGTGGAGTCACCACCCCTGGAGGTGACTGCCCTGCGGCTCAGGGGTCACACCGGCAGCGCCGGGCGG